>JBBMFX010559146.1:0-16012 GCA_037832545.1 Rhabdalestes septentrionalis
CAGAGAAACGGCACAACAGAGACAAGAGCCAAGAACATCTTCAGGCTGTCAGTCAGAAACAGGCTCTGATCATATACCTCACCCGCCCCACACCCCCACCCCCCGAATCTCACCTCCACCACCACATGAACAGCACCACAAGGGCACAGTCGCGCTCACACTTAAAGGTTATGCAAAATACATTTTCTTAAATAGACTCAGAGAATGAAAAACCTCTTCTGGATCTCAAAAAATGCAAGGTCTGAAGAGAAAATGTAGCTCCACCTGCATTACCAGTCATGTGGAAATCTAGTGGCACTCAGCTAAAGATTTATAATAAGCCAGACTGTCAGTATGCTGTAAAGATACTTATCAAATCCTACCTTTTGATGTTTATTCACCTCTCAGAAAAACCCTACAAGGTTTTTGAAAAGCGTGTTTTAACGTGCAGCAACAGTGCCCCCACCTGGCTGAAAAGTGTCTCCAAAATTCAAAAACAAAAGAGGCCATCAATTAACAATTAACAACCATGCGCTTCATCGTATTTAAGAGTCTTTACCAAGAAAGGCCCCTTCTCTTTCAAAATGAAGGTACAATTACTGGGTAAAAAATAAGCACCCGAGATTCAAAGTTTTAATAAAAATGAAGAAATTTTGGAATACAAAACTAGAAAATACCAAAACAAAGATAATACTTTTTCAGAAAGTGGTCTTAAAAACAGACCAATAACCTTTACTCCCTGTGTAAACTGCACCCCAGTGACAGCAAAATGTGAAACAAACAAAGAAAAACCTCCCGCTACACTCATGGTTCTGAGGAAACCTCCAAGCCACTTTTCAGGGGACAACTGAATTTTACAGTCTTACTGTAGTGTCCTGGCATAAACATTGCGGCAAATAACAGAAGCTGATTTTTCATTTAGTACCTCAAAATTTCAACTGTTCTTTTCCTTTACAAAAATTCAGCTCTGTGAATGGATTAGACCTGAATGCCATCCAATTTGATCTTCTTTGTCTCCATTTTATCAGACGTGATCCTTTTTAAATAAATTATTACATCATGTTTAGCAACTGCAAGAGGTTCTCTTCACTTCCAAATAATGTTTTTAAGTCATTTTGAAGCACGAGTAAGACCACTATGCTTCTTTTTCTCCATCACTTTAGAGTCCCTGTATGCTGGTACTGATGATGTCCATGAAGGTGGCCTCCACACAGTAGCACAGCTGCACATCATGGTCAGGACCACCCAGCTCCTCAGTCGATGTCTTAAGGAGAGCCGTTTTGGACAGTTCACCTGATCCTAGAGCTTCCTTCGATTTCTCCTTCAAATTCTGCAACCCTGCCGAGACAAGATGTCAGTGTATTTCTAAAAAGGCAGATAATCAAAAAAATGTAATCTACAACATTTCAATTTCCTGTAAGACAAACAAGCAAAGCACAGGGAGTTCTGTCTTTACACCAGTGGCGGCTGCTAATCTTTTAAACAGGGGAAGATTATTTTAGGCGTACATCATGAAATTTGTTACATTATTTGTACAGAAATTCTGGCCTCTGTTCCTTTTTAAGAAAATTGTTTGTGACCCTTTCATACTGCATTCACCTCGGAGCAGCCTTAAAGAGGGTCTTTACACTTCCTGTCAGTCATTTCTCCTGGTCATACTAGGAGAGCTGAAAAGATGCTATTTTCCCCAGATTTTTGCACAAAATCAGTCTTTGGCGTTGGTCTGCCCTGTTGTTTACTTTTGAGTCTCTCATCATGAGGACGATTATTAAATGGCTTTGCCAAAATAACTATTACAATAACAATAATGTCAACAGTATTATGCACAGCTTGCTGGCCGCCTGGTTTCCCTTCCAAGAGCTCCTTGAAAGGTATGAAAAAAGGAGCTAACTCAAGAACGCTGTAATTACATTTTTGTTTAAAGGATTGTGTACACATGGAAATGATTCATATCACCAGCAAAAATCACTATACGTGCAGCAGGTTACCTCGCGTCTTCTCTTGCAGTTCCGCTGGGACTAAGCATGAATCTCTAAACTAAAACATGCCATCAATTAAAAAGGGTTTCCGCCCTTTAGACAGCCCCTCCAATCATCATGCAGCAGCCCAGCGTCCTGGCCCTCCCACTGCTCCATTCACTCCCAGAGAAGCTGAGCTTCCCTTTAAGTGACGATTTTGGTGCATTTATCCAATCACTGTCCAGCTTTTCTGCAGTGAGACACGCCCATCTGCGAACGCCCGTGAAGCTCAAGTGAAGCTGCGCTTCAGGAGGTTTAATGCTCGGTGCTGCACGGAAATGTAAATCGGCAATATATACCTGATTCTAAACGAGCTAGTCATGAAGTTGAACTCGATCTAAAAAAAAACCAAATACGACATTTTTGAGCATTTATTTTCTGACAAATTAGAGGAAGCAGAGCTTCCCTTGTAGTCTTAGAGCAGCCGCCACTGCTTTACACAAATTATGATTTTACTATGTTAGGATCGGTAAGTGAGGCTAGGCTGCGTTTCGAACTAAAGGAAAATTTGGTTACATCGCTGTTGAAGGAACAGTACTGTTTCGTAACCCGTAGACCCCTATACATGATTCAGTATAACTGGAGTTAAGCTAAAGTTTAGAGTAAACATACTGGTGATGAAGGGGTCGACATCTCGGGCCTTAGTTGCAACATCAGCAGCGCAGACCTGGCCCACCTGCACCAGTAAGGATGCCACATCATCATAGAGTGGAGGAAATGCCCGGCAGAACGACACCAGGCATGGCAAGGTGGGCATGAAGAACACAATGCGCTTAGCACGCGTCAGCACTGGGTACAGAAAATAAAAACAAAAAACACCATTTAACATTATTTAAGGGCAGCAGGTGTAATGTTTAGTGATAACCAGAAGAGGGCAGCACATCATAACCATTCAAAATAAATAACCCATCTGTCAACCTTACCTGTGAGTAGAGTCCCCATAACACTTATAGCGAGACGCGCCACACTCAGCGATTTTGGAAGAGCGTAATGTGTGCACAAGTGAGACAGCAGCTGGATGGCAAAGATCTACAAAGAGAAGCACATACATGAGATCAACATACAAAAAAAAGGACAATCGAGCTCCCATAAATTGTCAAAAACCACATATTTGTGATGTGGTAAATCCTAAATATGCCCCCAAAACACTTTAATTTCATTTTAAAATCAGCTTAATACAGCACCCTGAAAGAAAATATGAATGTAAAACTGTATCCGCACTGTACAATTTAAACTGAACTCCTGCAGTGCTAGAATGTAAATATTAGGGATGAGCCGGATACTCGGCTGAAACGACGAGTACAAGTATCATACGAGTAGTACAAGTCAATATCTGTGCTCGGATTGAATAAAAATTCTCAATGGGTAGCTGACTGTGTCTGCGTTCTGTGCAGGGGCGTGTGTCAGCGCACACGTGTAGTGCCTTAAGTAGTCAGTGTAGACCACACGCAGCGTTAGTTTCATCTTTCAAGCCAGAGCATGTCGAGATTTAAAAATATATATATTTACATATTTGGCTGTTCAGAGCAAGGGGGCCAGGAGCAATTCTAGGGGAGCTCTCTCTCCCTCTCCCTCTCTCTCTCTCCCTCTCTCCCTCTCCCTCTCTCTCTCTCCCCCTCTCTCTCTCCCTCTCTCCCTCTCTCTCTCTCCCTACCTCTCTCTCCCTCCCCCGGTCACCTGAATTTTTTTTTTACTTCACGCCCTGAGTGACACTTTCTTGCTGTATTTATTAAAAAATAATAAAGGTAGTTGGGTTGTAAATAATACTACAAATTAAGCTTCACACACACACACTGACACATACCTGGTGTGGAAATAAATAAATAAATAGAAAAACAAATCACAATGATCATAAAAAAATTAAAAGTTAAAAAAAGAGAGTTATGTTAAGATGAAAACTCTTGTTCATTACATTTTACTTCATAATTGCAACCGCATGTGTTGTTTTCATTGTTGCAAAACTTATTCAGTATATAGTTCGTTTTTTATCATAATCAAAACCACTGATCTGAAGCTCAATGCTGATACTGTCATGTAAATAATTTTCTAATCAGCAATAAATATAAAAATTTCTGATGAATACATATCAATTGCATGCTTAAAATAACATACAGGTTAAAGCCCCATTTCCGACCCACTTCCTGGTTAAAGCCCGCCCACTTTCGTGATAGGCCCCGCCCAGTCCGAGTACAGATACAGATACAGATCATTCATCTGGTTAACAGATGCAGATACAGATAATGCTATACTCGCTCATCCCTAGAAAATATCTATGTTACCCCTGTATTCAATGGTATAAGCAGGTATGTACATTAATAAATAAATGTAATTTACAGTAATAAAAATACAAAATGAAAAACATGAGAACACAAGTCATTCCATATGGGAAATTTTGGACTGCAGCTGCATCGAAGTGCAGAAACCAATCAGCAGCAAGAATAATCTGTGTTGTCAGATTGGCTACTTTCAAAGCTCCATAATTTAGCACTAAAATGTATTATAAAAAGTATATACTGCCACAAAATAATAAAAATATGGACGATATCTGCTGTTTCCTAGAACAATTTTTAGTTTGGCTCTGAGAAAAAAATTCATCAAACGACTGAGTAAATTCTGAACCACGACTTCATGGTGAAAGACTGCATATCAAAGAAACTCTGTAAAAAATGTTTCAGTTTGTCTAATAACCCATAATGTGGGAAGGAATGTACCTGTTTCTCCAGTTGAGGCTGCGCAAGGAGCTCAGGAATGAAGTCCAGGCAGATGTGCATGGAGGGAATACCAGCGACAGTCAGAGGGAGCAGAGCCTGGGGATAACCCTGTGGAGAGGACACCCATCACTTCACAGCCTTCAGCACTACAGCTGCAGCTACTCACAGATCCATCAATCAAGACTGAATAATACACATATAAATAAGTGCTTTCTATGATTCACATGCTTTTCTTTTTAGAAATGATAATTTATCACAGATAATTTAGGTTGAGATATGGGATAAGATATGAAACCTTATTAGTTTCACCGAGGGGAATTTACATTGCTACAGCAGAACAAAGGTAAGAGCAGCAAAGCAACAGAATAAAACTGTTCAACACAAGTAACTTTATACCTAATAGAAAATAGATATTTGTATGTGTATGTAGGCATATGTGAATATATAACCTGTACATATATGTGCACGGTGGAAATATATACAGGTACACATTGGCTCAGTTGTTTGTTAGAAGCAGACATTGACAAAACAGTAATAATGTAACAAGACAAACTGCATTTTTTACCCCTAAATATTACAACAAGAGACTTGCTGGTTGCGGGTCCTATACTGTGATTTTACCTGGAAGTGCACCAGTTTGGCGATATTGGGGTCCGCAATGAACATCTGGTGCAGCAGGCAGCAGATAAGGCACCGTACTTCTCTGAGGTCGCTGAGCAGCCCCTCCTCCACAGGACTTCCCACCTGCTGTGACCTCGGGGGCAGCCGCAGAGCTCCAGTCCTGCCCTGGTCTCTCACAGGCAGGCTTGACAGAGACTGAACACTCTGCAGCAAGCCCTCACTGCCACCCACACCAAGCTGTTCCTCCTCCTGAAAGGAGGGCAGACACACCTCCAGCAGGATCTGCACTGCTGCGCTGTCCTGCAACAGCACAGAGAAGAAAAAAGATCTGAATCCATGAAGTACAACAAGGTGGTGGACGTACAAAATTGTAATAATTACAGTCAATTTGTCGGGCCGGGCTGGTTTCGGACACAAGTGCACAGGTTTGGGTCATGTCGGTTTCCATTTTTTGGGCCCGATCTGGGCTCTAATGTAAATGAAATTTATCTAGAGTGGACACAAGTTTCGGGACACTTTTTTCTAGATTTTCCTCCTTTAAAATTGGGTGCGTCTTCTATGCCGGAGTGTCTTACACGGCGAAAAATACGTTATAAAAAAATGTTAGAATAACAGTCGTAGTCTAGACATTAGTGTTATTCACCAGGGGAAGCAGGAAGAGTGACAATGATTGCCAGGCACCCTTCAAAAATATTCTGTGTATGTGTGAGTGTGTATTACTGATGGGTGCTTGGTAAACAACTCAATGTGTTTGTCTTCCCTGTGTTTATGATTATAATTTCATATTACTCTAGTCTAATGCATTAAAATGAGCATGATGGGTGATTGGTACCCAACCCATCATGCTACTCTTACCTGTATAGGTGTTCGTGTTGGATTTGTGTGGAATATTAAAATGAGCACAATAAGAGATTGTAACCAATCTCTCATGTTTGTCCTACCTGTCCTTGTGTATGTGACAGATTGATTTTGCTGCTTTGGAAAGCGCATGAGGGGGAACTGGCCGCCATGTCTTGTGTAATGCTATATTATAAGTCCTTAACATGACTTTAGTATTGACAGACAATGTTATGTTTATGGTACCTGTGCGGCTAATAAAGCATTTTTCAGCTCCTCCCTGGTGACCTCAGGTGTGTCTGGCTGTCCGGTGAGTCCGAGGTTTGAGACGGTCTGAGTCTGGCGCTCCGATTCCGCCGTCTCCTTCAGGTGAGCGTTCAGGTATGCTTTGGACGCCAGCAGGTATCCGTTCAGCATATGAAGCACAACATCCATCAGAGGAGGACACCTACACACAAACAGAAATTCACACAGTGTGAATTCAAGGGGAGAGAAGATATCAACCTCACACTAAAACGGCTTTTGTTTTGTGGTGCAGCTTAGAGTAAAGTAAAGCAGCCATTTACAGTCACACCTTAACTCACCACAGCACTCAGTGTGAAATTTCTCTGCATTTAACCCATTTAAACTATTTAACTCATTTACCAAGTGAAGTAAGGGGCCACCAACAAGGGGCACCAAGGGAACCCTAGTGATGTCACTAACAATCCTGGGATTTGAAGCCACAATCTTCTGATCTCAGGGTGAATTCACGAGACAATCCAGTCAGCCCACATATATTAAAACAGCATGTTTAACATTGATGTTAATTAATAGTTTAATGAATCCTTTGTAGTCCATTTGATGGAATTTCTTTATAAATAAAACAATCAGTGAACAAGTGTAATAATGTTAAGGTACTAAAATGCTCACAAAGCCCAACATCAACACATGCCTGAATACTCGGGGGTCACAGCGAAGTACGATGAGGGGGTCGACCAGCAGGTCATTCTGAGAGTAGTGGTGCTGCCGGAGAAGCATAACAGACGGCTGCAAAGCATTTACTGACATCACCCACAGCCTGAAAGACAGAAAGTTCACAATAAATAAAACATTACAGAGAAAATTAAAAAAAAATAATTAAATGACTAGAGTATGTTAGTAATGCATCTATAAAGCACAACACTGATGACAACACGGAATTGTTTATCACAATTTTTAGCTTTACATTTCAGTTATATAACACTGTCATGTTTTTAATCAATTTAAGAACCATCAGTGTGCTAAAAGCTCATTTCCTTTCAGTTTTTGTTGTTTTGCTGTATTCTGTATATTAAGATCATCTCAGGTCATTTGAAGGGAGATTCAGCCACATGGACTCCCATGCTTTCACCTGAGATTTAAAATCTCTCAGGGATTCTGTGTTTTGTACATGAATTTCAGACTGGGGATTGTTCCAAGAATCAGGTGCCGAAAACCGAAATACTTTCTTTCCCAATTCAGTTCTTACTTTTTGAAAAACTAATTTCAAAATGTCCACTGAACAGAGATCATAACCTCCTCGCCTCCGTATGGGATGATCAAGACAGATATTTCCCCAGAATGGCCTCGTAGTTATTTTATTTCATTAACACATGCTGAAGCCTGGATCAATAACACTGGTCTACAGTAAAAATGCTTCTTTAAAAAAGCACCCATAATGTAATAACTTTAGGCTGCTAATAATGACAATGATACCTAAAAGGCTGATTGGCTATAATTTGAAATATACGGTCCTGGATCAGTGAGTCTTGTTATGTATATGGTTTTGATGTTTCAGAGTGACCATTTTTAGTGCTGTTTGGAAGCAGGGCTATTAATTTTCAGATAAAGTATTACATTTATTTAATCCTGTTGTACGGTTGAAATATATATATACAGAAGTGTTTGTTGCATTTTTAAGGTAAACTGTGTGAACAAAGAACTGTTTTATGCATGTCGATGCTGATCAGTCTGCTTTTGAATCAAAACAGATGCTAATAACAAGCCAGTTTTGTAAGGTTCTACACAGGTCTATGTTTAAATGAATACAAGCTACCATATGATAGATGTATAGTTGATTAATACGTATGATCGCATAACTGAAAAGATCTTTTGAACAGGAGCCAATCAGCCTGTTTGGTCGTCATATTTGAAATCAGCACCACAAAATGCATCAAAATTGGCAGATTTTCAAAGCAAGTAACTTCCAAGAATTTGGAGGCCAGAGTAACCGAACGCGCACACACTCTGTCTCATACCTCCGAGGCATTACTGTATTCAGTACCATCCAGAGCTTGTTGACAGTCTGCAGGACCCTGCGGGACACGCCATCCTGCAGCAGCAGGCTCAGGCTGCTCGTCAGGGCCTCGGCATAGGGGATCAGATCCCCTGCACTCAGGAGAGTCAGGTGCTCCAGGATCCGCATCAGTCTGTGTCCACTCTGCACCACATTCTGGAAGGCTAATAGGGACAAGAGAAAAACAATCAGGGCATGTCCTATCTCACCCTTTCCTGTTGTGTTTTTGTTTCAGTGTTTTATGTCTGTTGCACACTGTGGAACCTGAGCTTCACCATTTCATCTCTGTAGACTGGATGTAATGTTCACTCTGACTTTGGCTTAAAAGAAACCCTTAGAAGCCGAGCAACTGTCTGTGTACTGGGTTAAAAAAAAACTGCAAGTTATCAGAACCTAACTCAATTCAAAGTTATTTAAATTGTGTTTACAACAAGCATGTTCTGAAAGAAATACAAGTCCAAGCCACTATTGAGGAAGCCAAGGGTGACAGAGGCAAGGAAATTCTCAGAAAACCCTCAAAACAAACCGTCCTCCTTAGGTCCAAGCCGAACAATAACACAAGTAGTGTTATGACAATTAAAGGGTATGTCATATCAGAATGAGAAATAAGACAAATAAGTTAAAATACAATTATTTTAAAAGCCTCTCAGTTGAACCACTCGATGAATTGCATGTTTGTGCAGCTCCACATATCAAAACAGTGTAAAAGTCTGACTCATAGATGTTAAAGGTGAGAGCACACCATCAACAATCAAACACTGAATATCACAGACACTGTAGTAATCTAGTGGCATTTCCCTGCAACACTACAGCCATGAATATGATCCTCTGAAGTGCTACAGATGAAAGACTGTAGCTCCTCAGTATTGGCTGATCTCAGGTGAGCCATTCACAGGAGGCACAAAAGACTGCAGCGACTGATCTGCAGCTCTGGTGACACTTCTCCCTTTTCAGCTATACAATCACATTCAAACAAGAGATTTGGTTTCATCAAATAAAAACATACAAACACCTACAAAACAGCAGGAAGCTCATTTCCAGCTTCCCACTAATAATTAAATGGGGACTAGAGACTAAGATAAGATAAACCTTTTTGTATGTATGTGTGTGTGTGTGTGTGTATGCATGAGTATGTATGTGTGTGTGTGTATGTGTCTGTACGTGTGTTTGATTGTGTGTGTGTGTGTGTGTGTGTATGCATGTGTGTGTGTTTGATTATGTGTGTGTGTGTGTGTGTGTGCGTGCGTATTTGTATGCATGCGTATGTGTATGTATGTGTATGTATGTGTGTTTGATTATGTGTGTGTGTGCGTATGTGTGAGTGTGTATGTGTATGCATGAGTATATATGTATGTATGTGTGTGTGTGTGTGTATGTATGTATGTATGTGTATGTATGTATGTATGTGTCTGTATGTGTGTTTGATTTTGTGTGTGTGCGCGTATGTGTGTGTTTCTATGTACAGTACTGGGCAAATGTCTTAAGCACCTACGAAAATTGTTGGAATCTGTTTACATACATTTCTGCCAAAAAGATTGAACTCAAACGAACATGAAAGAAGACGAACTTGTGCAGCTGTACGTGTGAATTAGTTTGTGTGTATATATGTGTGTATATGAGTGTGTATATGTGAATGTATGTGTGTATATGAGTGTGTGTCCACTAACCCTTTTGCAGCTGTATGTGTGAATGTGTGTGTTTGTATATACGTGAATACATTTGAGTGTGTGTATATGTGAGTGTATGTGTGTATGTATATGTGAGTGTGTGTGGTGTAGTTGTCTCCACTCACCCTTTTGCAGCTGTATGTGTGTGTTAATATATGTGTACATATGAGTGTGTGTGTATGTATATGTGTACATATGAGTGTGCGTGTATATGAGGGTGTGTGTGTGTGTGTGTGTGTGGTGTAGTTTTCTCCACTCACCCTTGTGCAGCTGCACGTGTGAGTACTTGCAGGCCGGAGCCGTGAGCAGCATCCGGCGCAGGAGAGGCAGCGTGCCGGTTACTTCTTCCTCACAGATCCAGTCCTCCACCATGCACAAATGAGGATAATTTGTGGCTAAGAGGCGCAGCAGGGCAGAATGCAGCCCTGTTGAAGAAGGACGTGGGACAGAGACAGAAACAGTTCATGTACAGGTACAGTGAAATATTACAGCTAAATAAAATATGTTTAAATAAAGGAATTTACACATACACAGATTGGCCCTTCCATGATACAGGAATAAACATCTACTAATTGTGTAGTTTTTCACTGTATGAAAGGAGTGTGGAAGAGCGTATCTCACCCCCCAGCTCCTGCTGTAAGCCCTGGGCCTGGTGGATGAGGTATTTGATGGGGATCTGGTCCATGAGAGCAGCAGAATAGGATTTGGGCTTCTTCTGCATAAGAGCTGAATTGAATCATAATCAGAAAACTTTAATGGTACTTTAATGAAATGATGTACCATCTCAAATACTTAGAAATGTATATAATCCAGAGCTGTCCACAGATGTTTTTCACACAGCTTCCAGAGCAAAGCAAAGTGTATTCAAGAAGTCTAAAAAGAAAGTCACTTTAATAACCTAAAGACATACAAAGAATGATCATAAATTATGTTTGAGTAAAAAATCACTAGAAAAGAAACGCCAAATAAAAACAAAGTGGAATTTGCTGTATGTACTGACCAAGCGCCTTAGTGTTGGCCAGCAGGGCCTCTTCATACGACAGAATATAGTACAGAATCAACAGTTGAGTGGTGATGCTGTACTGAGAACGATCTCTCCCACCATCTCCCTGAGTGAGAGAGACAGAGAGACAGAGGGAGAGAGAGACAAAGAGAGAATGATAGAGGGAGAGAAAAACAGACAGACAAAGAAAGAGAGATAAGTAAATTAAAGAGGTGAGTATCACAGAGCATCAAATATTAATATCACACAATTACACAGTATAAGCTGCCACAGGAACAGACTGAAGTTCTTTTGTTTGGTAACATCTTGTCATACACATTACTAAGTTAATATAATCTGAGAAACAAAAATACAGTAAGCTCTATTACCAAATACACAAACTCTCTGTGTACACTGTTTAGGTTAATGGGGAAAATAAAGCTCCACACAACCCCATGCGAACCTGAAAGACGTTGAGAATCTCCTGCTCTGTGATTGGCTGGTTGGTGGCTTCAGGGTTAGCCTTTGATGCAGGAGTAAGAATGGAGTTGATGTACACATCAATGAGAGGGAGTAGCTGAGTGTGAAGGGGTGTGGTGGTCTCACACAGCTGCCTAAAGATCCAGTCCTAAAAAGAGAGAGACATCAACCATCACTCAGAACTACCACCAAGCAAATATATGAATGATGGACCAACACCACAATATTTTCATCAGAAGCCATGATCAAGATAAGATAAGATAAGATACACCTTTATTAGTCCCACAGTGGAAAATTTACAAGGGTTTGGCAAAACGTTTACAGAACAGGACAAAATAAATCGCACACTTTACAGAAAATATACATATAGACATTTTTATGTGTATGCAAATATGTGCATACAGAACCTTAGTTCAGAACAGAGTTTGATGTGTCAAACAGATGAAAACCATCTGAGAAAAGTGAACTGCAAGATGCGAAATAAGCAATATGACAGAGGAGAAAATCCAATGCTGGAACAGAACAGAGTGGTACAGAATTGAGTCTAGATGAGAGTAGAGGGTCCTCTTTGTACCTTGATGGAGACCTTGTGCTTGGTGAAGGCTCTGCTCTTGAGGAGCTGGTAAATGCAGTGGATGGGGAGGAAGCCTGTAATATTGGCACTTAGGCTGTTGGTGACAGCCACTCTGACTGCATGGGCAGTGACCACCTACAACACAAAACAGTACCTTGGATTAGGTCAAAAAACATGACTCAATGTCCCTCCAAAGAGCCACACAAGATTTTGATTCCAAGGGATAACACAGCAGTCCATGTCTGCAGTGTTACTAATTGGGCAGCTGGTGGCCTAGTGGTTAGGGAGTTGCCTTTGCAATCAGAAGGTTGTGGGTTTGAATCCCAACTAGTTTCATCACTGAGTTTCCCTTGAGAAAGGTACTGTCCCCACACACTGCTCCCCGGCCCCCCACATTGGTGGCAGCCCCCTGCTTCACTTGGTGAATCAGTTAAATGGGTTAAATACAGAGAGAGTTTCACACTGTGCTGTGCTGTGTTCATAAAAATGAATGTGTTCACCCAAATGAACAGGAGTGCTAAACAATAGTACAACAAACATTCTTAAAATAAAGCTCTGCTTCAATGTGTACTGCACCTGCTCAGTGAAGATCTCGTGGGTGAAGATGGTCTTCATTTTGTTCAGGGAGCTGGGTTTAATGGCAATCTGAGAATAGTAAAGAATAGAAAGCCTTTTATTGTCACTATACATGTAGAATAATATTAAAAAACAACTCTTTCACTGCAGACATGTATGTAGAAATAACACAAAAAATAAAGTAAATAGTGCAAAGCGTTGTAAAAATACATATGGAAAAGAAAAAATAATGATTTCTCTACAGTGTGATATGCAGCCTGGGTTATTGCACATTGTCATTACTGTGCAATACTTCAACATCCACTACTCACTGTACATGATTGTTTGACAATGAGAGTAATGATATTGCACAGATAGAACACAACAAGTGATAGAAGCACAATCAAAACTCTCAGTCCTTGTTGTTGAGAAAATTCATGCAGCTTAAGGTCTGTTGTTCCCTCAAGACTTTCAGGAGCGATGGCTTAGAGAAAAAATGTGAAATATAATATAATTTTAAAAAAAGATTTCGAAAAAAAAGAAAAAAGAAAAAAAGAATACTGTTAAACGTTTCAGACAAATATTTATCTGCACACTTCATGTGCAAAAGGGAGATTTTGTTGCTAATGTTAAACATGGATGCAGGCAGTTGTCATGATAACCTACAGTGACACGTTGCCGCACACACAGTGTAGGAATACACTTATACTCTTGTGTCATTCAGCTTTCAATATATTGGCTCTTCTGCTTCCAATTTCTCCTTTTTTTCTGGCCACATTTGTGCTGTAACAATACAAATGTCCCACCTGTAGGACTAATAAGGGGCTCTCTTATCTTAACGCTCTCATCTTAGGCTTATAGGGGCTTTATTTTGGAGCCAAAAAATACTAAAATGCCAAAGAACAGTCATAATCTAGTCCTGGAGTTTACTGTGCAAGGCACTAGCAGATCTTTGGGTCGACTGTTTAGATTTGGTATGCAGGTCCCAGCTTCGAAGTATTGACTGTTAAATCCCACCTTCATTCCCAGAGTGGAGCAGACCAGCTCGATGATGGCACTGAGTTGGTTGCTATGGAAATACATGGCAACCAGTAGAAGCATCTCTCCAAATGAGGCGGAAACACCGGCAGCACTTGGGGAGAAGGCGAGAAAGAGGAAATGAAAACTTACAGTAAACAGTAAGATGACAGCTGTCTTTAACTGAATCAGTTGAGAAATTCGCTGATTGGTCACTTTCAAATCTACTGCCTTCAAGTACAGCTGTATTTCACCATCCCAAGACACCTTTCTTTGTGTTTCCAAAAAAGAGGTGCTAAATAAGACCAGTGCAATATCAGTCATATGGACCTGGTTTGGGTTTAAGGAGTCGGATGTTGAGCAGAAAAATATCATATGCAACGTATGCCGGATGTCTGAAACAGACGTTGTTTCGGGCGTTTATGATGGCAGGTGATTGTGGACTGAGCCCCGACCTTTTTCTGCTCATTGGAGCAAATCCCAGCGTCCACATGGGAGTTCAGCCCCAGCGTGTTCGTGAGGCGTCAAATTTCTGCCAAAATCTTCTCCTGCCTATGGCGCCGTATCAGGAGGTTTTTTTAAACAATAATGTTGATTGTAAGTTATAAATTAAACTTTGTTTTCAATATAGAACTCCAATGCTTTTAGTGTAGAACTACAAATCAAGACGGCCAACGTGTAAATAATCTGGAGAGAATAATTACTGCTCGCACAGGTGAAAACACAAAACTACACATTTGGCTGAAGGCTGGATGTGCACCCGTGTAACATCTCAGTTAAGTCAATCAAGCACAGACACAAAACGCTACAAACGCGCCTATGGCTTTTAGAGTGCGTTTATTTCTCCAAAATGTCCGTGTAGATGAAGCCTTATAATGAACGGAGGGAATACAAATAATTCTTTTATCACCACAAAACGAAGCTCATTTTGTAATATGAAGAAAGTCAAAAACTGTGCCCTCCACAAATGGCCAGTCAGTCAAGAGGAAAGCAGAAAGGCACCCCTAAACACCAGCAGACATATTTTACAAGCATTTACTAAAGGCACATCGTATGACAAATATAATCGGTGGTGGATTGTTATTACATATTTCATCACCATTTATATGTGCAAGGACGTTTCTTACAGTGAAGTAAAGCAGCTTTCAGAACATGATTAAGCCTCGGTTCACATTATGTGGTACCTAGCCACAAACAATTAAACTAAAATGCCCAAACTGAATGACAAATTTACACATTTAAAAAATTACTTGAAAAGTTTTGTAATTCTTTAAAATAAATTTTGCACAAAAAATATTCTTAAACATTTAAGAAGAGTCAGTTTGATGTCATTTTTATACATCCCAGGGAACCCAAGTAACGGGCACGCGAACCTCCGCACTCTGTGAGGCCTCACTCCGTGGGGCAAGCACTCTGGCGTACCAAGCTCCACGTGCTGATTGGAGGGGACACAACTGCCCTGCTGTGGGGGCTCTACAGCCAGAGTCAGGGGAGAGCTATCTTACCTTAAGATAAATGGACTGGCTAGCAACACACCTGACTCTCATCTCCTACCCCTAGTTCAATTCTGGATGTGCTCCTCTGACACTGAAACATTATCCATCAGAAACGTAACTAATCTACACTTCACACAAGTAAAATTTACGCAACAGCTAGTTACAAAGAGAGAGACTGAACTAAACATTTCGCAGAGTAGGCGCTCTCCAAACTCCACACTGAAACTTACCAGTTATCAGACCAGTTGTCTACTGTCTTGTCTCTCGGCTGATGATGTTGTAGACCAATGTAAATAATTTAACAATTATCCAAAACATTAAATCACTAGTAAGTTATAATTAGCGACTAAATCAGTACAAACACCCTAAGATGCTGAGCAGTACTGGCGACTACACTTCACTAGGTTGTCCGCCTTACGCAGTGCAAAATGGTCCCACACTTGAGACATTTTCTGCCATTTATGCTCACCGGGATCTTCATTTTCCACCTTTTCCACCGAGAGCAAGAGGAAAATGCGGCGTCTTAAATCTTTGAAATGCGTGTCAGTTACAACAGTCCGTGTAAAACTATGATACCAGAGCTGTGCAGAGTCTACAAAGGGGGTATGATACATTAGCAGAGACATTTTAAATAGATTGACTTTTGTGACATTACACAAAGTCATGAGGCAAAGATTTTCCCTCAATCATACACACATACATATACATATACACATACAGTCATGTGAAAAAATTAGGACACCCTTTGAAATCATGTGGTTTTTTGTAACATTTTTAAT
>JBBMFX010559155.1:0-16010 GCA_037832545.1 Rhabdalestes septentrionalis
TGGGGGACATAGAAGCAACAGAGAAGGCTCGGCTGAGCGAAAAAAGACTTAACTGCATCCCTATTTTTGCTGAATAGATTTTTGTACCTTAACTGGGTTCTGGAGACGGTTTATAACTTTCAGAAAGCGGAGTTTGATCGGGTGTTTATTCCATTATGCTGCATTATTGACGTCTGCAGTCGGGTGCGCTCCTGTTCGCTCTGTTAGCTCGGTAATTTAGACAGCTGGATTTTTACACCTGGATTTTTATGTCTGTTTTGATTTTTACTCAAATACAAATACAAATACAATGACTTTTCCCCTCTCAACTAATACAAATACAGATACAAATACCGGCTGCGTTGCACATCCCTAGTGTGCATCAGTGCATCAATGGTTTACGCACCTTCTTTGACCTTGAGTCCCAAACCCTTTACTGAGGATTCTCATCAACAAAAGAGAGACAAATTGGAGGGTTTCGCCCATGAGTGCAATTAGAATTATTATCACCCACAGGCGTCAGAGGTCTGGAGCTGCTCTGTTTGATTCAGGTCACTCTTACAGCTGGCGATGTTGTTAACCCTCTAACCCATCTCTTCAGGCCTCTTATTGCAACAAGAGTGTCCCATGCCTCCTGCAGGTTACTGTGGTCCCACTTGCTGGGTCTTTGTTAGTAGAAGTACTTGTGTGACATTGAAGCTGATGTCAGAGTCAGATTATGCTGGATTCCTAAACAATACATACAGTGAGATATTACCATTTTGTACTAGGTGTTTTCTCAAGTTCGCTTACTTTTACAGAGCTGTAACTATTCACCCTTTTTATAGTTGGATTTGGTCCTTAGTTTCTGATTTCCTTTTCTTATGTTAGAGGGGTTTTAATGTAAAACATATTTTTTATATCTCGGTAATATAAAACACACTGCAGGTGCCTCTTCCTTAGTACGCATAAACTGCACTGCTAAGCAGCTTTGAAATATTTAGGAGGGAGACGTGTATTTATAGAGATAGAAATCGATAGACCTTGTGGCTTCAATCCATTTGTTTCTGGTGTGTCCCGAGAACAAAGCCGATGTAATCAGGCAAGAAATATGAGTCTCTTTCTGTTTGTTCCCACTCTTCCTGATGAACAATGCAGTGCATGTTTACAGATTCAGCAGATGTACTTCCTCTTGTTGTAGTGCACTTTGATGGGGGCGGGGGACTCATTTACTTTTGTATACATGTCTTATTTATTTTTTTTACCACCGATGGAGTGAAAAGGGTGCTTTGATGCGGGTCACAAATATTTTGATGCTTTGTAAAGTGACCTTGAGCTGAAAAAATGAAATGTAGCACTAGTATAATTTATCCATCCATTATCTGAGCAATGGGCTGTGGTGGAGCCTGTCCTAGCACTCAGAGTGAAGAAACACCCTGAACAGGTTGCCAGTTCTTTACAGGGGAGACATGCAAACACACCTATGACACGGTCACACCTAAGGTCAAATTAGGGTTTCCAATTTACCTGCATGCTGTTGGAGAGTGGGAGAAAATAGGGGGGAACCAAATACAGACATTGGAAAACATGCCAACTTCAAACAGAAAGCACCCCTGCTGCCTCAGGTTCTCTCACTGTTGTGATGATTATGAGGATGATGACGATGGTGACAATGATTCTGTCCTTTGACAATATTTAAACAATTGAATTAAAAAAGGTGAATTAAAATTGATAACAACCTCTGAAATTATGACTGTAAAAATAATAGAGGTGGTACTTCCTTCCGTGATGTCGCTGCTCAGATTTAGCGGCAATGTAACACAAAGACCATGTGACTTTAATTAGACTGTGGCTCAGATAAATCAAGTCACATTCATGCAGCTAATTTATCACCCAATGCCATTAATGTGATGGATATCAAGTCAGTAAGTAAACAGAATAAAGAATGTGACCATGAAGTCATCCTTCTTTTCCCCAATTGATAGCCGACATATGTAGTTCATCTGGAGGAACATTCGCAGATACCTTCTCTGGCCTTGAGTCCTCGTGAGTTGTGACAGCTCCCGTGCCACTGACTGAGGATTCCCATCAACAAATGAGATACAATTAGGAGAGTTTCACCCGTGAGAGCAATAAAAATGAATATCACTCTCAAGCGTCAGGAGTCTGGAGTTGCTCTGTTTAATTTGGACCATTCTCACGGCCACAGCTGGTGATGTCGTTAACCCTTTAACCCATCTCTCCAGGCCTCTTATGGCTATGAAAGAGTTTCGTGCACCCTGCAGGTTACTTTGTTCCCTCTTACTGGAACTTTATGTTAGTCAGAACTATTGGAGTGACTTTGAAGTTTGTGTCACAGTCTGATTATGCTGGGTTCCAGTATTTAGAACCTTACTTAGAACCTGCAGTGGGTATTTTATCACGTGCACTAATAAGTTTCATGGTTCTGTTTGGTCAATGAGCCATAATTTGCTTTGTACCAGCTTAGATAATCTTTAAGCATAACATAGATTAGTAGACCAACTGCACATTTGATTACAATTAGAACATAATTACTCCTATTGAACTGGATTTTCCTCACCACAGGTATGTATAAAGTACATATAAAACCTCTGTACCCAGAGATTGAGGAAACCCAGGTATTTTGATAGCAGTACCACATTCCCCTCAGTGGTAGAGTTTTAGCATGTGAGAGCCTAATCCGTGCTGTAGCATGACCAGTTAATCCAAATGTGGAATTAGTACAACAGGGCAGGTAAACCATCCAGTTGATTTAAGAACGCTCTCGCTTAGAGTAGATGAGTTCTCTCACACAAAGTTCAATAGAGTAGGGGGAAGAACCGGAGTACTCATGGTGATGAGAGAGTATGGGCTGGAGTTGGCATGGAGGTCAGTGACTGGGCAAAGGAGGAATGCTGCTTACTTTTTTATATTCTGGTTACGTGATCACGTGATCGGTGTGTGTGAGAAGTTTTTAACAGTTTGTACATGTTTTGCTCTTTGCTCATGCTCCTGGAATTGACAATCCATTACTTTGTGTTCATAATTGTTTTCGTATTCATCCCGGTTATGCCATGTGACTGCAGAGATGCAGAGCTGTAGATTCAGGCGAGTGGCAGTACTACCACAATTCTTGTCAAGAATGTACTATAGCAAAATAAAAATATTGTTGTACAGCATTTCTAATCATACAGTGATCAGACATTACATTCAAGTCAAACATTGCAGTTTGATCAGAGATATCAGAGATTCAGGGATATGTAAGGTTCTGCTACACTCTCACATTGTAATCTCACATTTTGGATCATCAGTTTTAATGTTAATGGTCAAACCAAATATGCATTGTCCATAAAGACTGATTCCAGTAATTTAAGGTCAGATACACAAACTGGACATGAAATGCACTGACAAAATTCTGAGTTTCAGGTCTGGGCTGACTTTTCATGTGCATCACTGGCGTTGGGTCAGTGTGTTTTCTGAGCCCAGTCTTATGAGATTTTGTGAAGCCATCATGATATACAATCTATTAAAAAATGTGCTGCGATCACACTTTAGGCCTTTTATCCATGCTAGGACAATGCTTCACTACCCTATGTATTTGAATGTGCAGCAGATAACATCCCTAGTATCAGCGCTAACTGGTGACTGAAGGACAGTAAGAGAGAAATAATGAGTTGATTCCTTATCGTTTTTGGTTGAAGGTTGAAAGGCCGTGAGATGAGGAAAGTCCCTAACCCTAATACTAACACTAACCTTAACCCTAACCCTAACTCTAAACCTAAACCCAACCCCAACGCTCACCCTAACCCTAACCCTAACCCCAACCCTAACCCTAACCCTAACCTTAAACCTAAACCCAACCCCAACGCTCACCCTAACCCTAACCCTAGAACCTGCAGTGGGTGTTTTATCACGTGCACTAATAAGTTTCATGGTTCTGTTTGGTCAATGAGCCATAATTTGCTTTGTAACAGCTTAGATAATCTTTAAGCATAACATAGATAAGTAGACCAATTGCACATTTGATTACAATTAAAACATAATTACTCCTATTCAACTGGATTTTCCTCACCACAGGTATGTATAAAGTACATATAAAACATATAACCCTAACCCCAACCCTAACCCTAAACCTAAACCCAACCCCAATGCTAACCCTAACCCTAAACCTAACCCAAACCCAAACCCTAACCCTAACCCTAAACCTAAACTCTAACCTAACCCTAATCCTAACAGTCACCAGTTAGTGCTGACACTGCCGGTGTTACACACTGCACATTGAAATACATGGGGTAGTGAAGCGTTATCCTAGCTGGAAAAAAAAAGCCTAAAGCGTGATCGCAGCATGTTTTTGAATATATTTTATGTCATGATGGCAAAAGCCATCAGATTTTCTAATTAGTGATTCTTAAAATGTAGATTTCGCACTCTCATACATTTCCTCCTTCTTTCCTTCTTGCTTGCTCTCTCCTAATCATACATGTACTCACTTTTGTACGTTCCATATTCTCTCTTTTTCATATTTTTTCCCCAAATGAAACCGTGGAGGATGGAAGGGGTCTATTGGCTTGGTGGAAAGGTCACAGGGGATCTCTCCCCTTGTTTGCTAAGTTGGCCTGAAGTGAGTGAAGCAATTCTACAGTAACAGCCTCAGCAGGTAGGGGTGCTTTAGCCCAGGGAGGCCAGCAGTTGGAGAATGGATGCTGTTCTCCATCAACAGTTCCACAAAATATGCAGATAATAAACACTGTGAGCGTTTTAACGATATGTAAAACAGCTGCTTATTCCAGCATCAAATTTTCAGTTACTCACCACGAGCAGTAACACAGCAAAGCTCTGTAACACTGCATCTGTGATAGACTCTGTCAGTTCAGATTCAATTTAGCTTTGGATTTAAAATTTAGCAGGACAGGTAGGGGTGGAGGGGTCAGTTCTGGAAGTTATTGGTTAGGGTACAGCTTGAGGTCGAGTTTCAATATCATTATTGCTATAAAGATGACATCAAGATGACCAGAATGTAACACACCCATCCTTGTTAGCATAGTTATTAGAAGTTACTATTTAGGCGGTCCAAAACTATTTTTTAAAAATAATAATTTGGTCTAATTTTCTTTCTGTCATTTCCTGTCCAGTTTCATGCTGTTGTATCCTTTGTTTACATTTATCATGTGTTAATTATATTTATATTTATAATTATATCTAATTATATTTTGATTGTATCATGCCCTGTATCATGTGCACTGTTGTGAGGCAGAGAGCAACCCTGTGGCAGGGGGCCTGGGCCGGTCTTCCCCAGCAGCTGGCCTTATGTGTCTTCTGTGGGAGTGCCCTGTTGGTTGCTAGCACTCCTTCTTTAGTGTCCCGCTTGCCATGCATAAGCCCATAATGCTTCTCTCTAGTGTAGCAGAAGACACCCCAGAGAGAATGGTAATAGGTTTAATGTCCCTAGTAGTACTGATTTTTTGCTGATGAGTGATTTTGAGAATGAGGTTAAGGCTGGGCTAGTTGCAGATGCGCTTTTGTTCAGATAAACCCAGCATAGACTGCAAAGGAAACCCTACCAGGCCAGGCTGACTAGGGATGCACCAGCAGCAAGAACAGAAGGGGTCGAAGGAGGAAATGCACTTCTTTGCCAGTGCCCCTTTGTTATTTGGAGGTTGGTTCAATGCCAGTGCCCCCTAGTGTTCTGGAGAGTGCTTCAACACTAGCACCGAAACCTGCACTCCAATTAACCTTTCTATTCTATTCCCTCCTGTGTCTAGACCTTGCATTCCGTTTACATTATCTGTGCCTACAGTAAATAAAGTTCATTTTCCTGTTTCAGTTTATTGTTCATTCACTCTTCTGGTGTCTTGCTGTCTGTGTATTTCAGTCTGTGTTATGGTCCCTGTGCCCATCATGCTTCACATCCCTGTCTTCCGTCTTGTCTGATATTCCTTCCCTGGTCCAATTCCCTGTCCAGCCCTCAGTCCTGTTCTCTACTCAGCTTCAAGTCCAGTCTAATGTCCAGCCCTTGGTTTGTAACCCTGTTCAATCCCCTCTTCCATTTCCTTCCCAGTCAAGCCCTGTCCAGTGCCTGTCTTTGTCTCCAGTTCCATCTCCATTGTCTCTCCACTCCACTACATAACATCTACCCCATGTGTGTTGCGTAATGTCTTGGTTTTCTGATTATTTTCTTCAATTTATCAGTGATTTTTGTTTGTAATTAAAGTCTTGATGCTGCATTTGCATCCCAAATATATGCTCCAGTTCCCGTTAAATATGAAATATCTTTAGTCTCTTTGAATGCTTTATTACATGCAATTTTATGATAATCTAAGATATGTGTTGTCTTTGTCATTAATTTGTAACATATTTACATGTGCATACTTATCCTCTAACATGCCACTTCCACTACCCAAATAATGTTATAAGTGGATATTCTATGGCAGGCCTTTTCCACTGATGGCCTGAGTAGTTCTAACTAGAGTTTAGATCGGGCCCAAAAAATGAGACCTGACCCGACACGAGCCCGTGCACCTTGTGCCCGAGCCCAGCCCGGCCCGACACATTAACTGTAATTATCGGCCCGAGCCCAATTTAAACCCGACAATATTTTAAAATACGTGTGATGATTAAAAAAATCAAATACTTGATCACGGCCCGACCCGGCCCGACCCAGCCGGGCTCGGGCCGTGTCAGGTTCGGGCAGGGAATCTAAACTCTAGTTCTAACAAATTGTATATCAGCAGACAAGCTACAGTCGGTATTTGTGTAGCTAAAAAATGTACTTTTATGTTAGATATACCTGATAAGTGGTGAATTAGTGAAGATACCTCATGAATTGAAAATAATACAAAACTTGCACTAAATACAACACTTTGAGGCTATTTTGATGCTAATTTACATATGCATTACAAGACAGGACTGAAGGTGTAATTTTGCTTCGAGCAAGTGCAAATTTTATGAACTTTCAGTGCATCCATTAGTAATAAGTGCTCTCATGTTCTTGGCCCACACATCATGTCAGATTAACACCTGCTGATGGTCTTGTAAATGTGGGCTGTATGCTGTGCTGTAAAAGCTCACTGTCAGTCTGGTGCTTGGGTGCTTGATAAATCTAATTTAACAGCCCATATAGCATTTTTTTTATGTGACTTGTGCTAATACCACAGCAATGAAAGTAGCAAAGGGCACCAAGGAGCAATGCAATGAACCATTGACAAATTCGGCCTACAGCGACAACAGAATCTAATTAAGAATGTCCTGCCCTTGAGGGGCCAGTAGTGGAAACCAATGTGATCATGTGCATTATTAGATTGTAAATGAAAAAGCATTTGAATATTCTATAGCACAATTTTTGAACCCAAATGGTATTTTTGTCAATAACATAATGTCATATTCACTAAATTTCATTTTTCAATACACACAGGATTTCTGAAAACCGTATTCGTAAAAAACACATTATTTGTGCATTTCCGCATACCATATTAGGATTCGCCTCCACCCCTAACATATATATATATATATATATGTATATCCAATCTTGACTTGAGCTCCAGAGATCCTGTGTGTAGTGAAAAATGAAATTTAGTGAATATGACAAATACCATTTGGGTTCAAATTACATTATATTCAAATTTATATTCAAATGCTTTGTCATTTACTATGTAATAATGCACATGATAACATTGGTTTCCACTACTGGCCTCTCAAGGGCAGGATATATATATTTATGGATGAGAGCGAGACAAAAAAAAGAAAGTACACAAACCCATTTTTTTATCCTTTATCCTTTTCATTACTGCAGAAAACTGCCACATTTACAACAATAGGCAACCTGGCTCTTCATTTTAATGACTGGAAAAACATACACTTTCATTATTAGTTATGGAAGTATTTCTGAGCCATCAGCTATAAAATATGTATACTGGATATAAAATGTGGATTTAGAAGTGAATATTAGGCTTCAGAAACCATCAAACACACAGGCCTATATTTGGAAAAGCTGCAGACTAAGAGAATTGTAATATATATATTTGCATAAGACATACCAAACTAGTCTGTCAGAAAACAAACACACAAAACAAAAACTTTTGTATTACAAATGCAATCTGTAACAAATGTGTCTCGTTAAGTGAGAAGCATACCGCTAACTAACACATTTTTCATGAACGCCACCTCCTTAAGATATTGTTCAACAAATCTGATTAATATGCAACATGTCAAGTAATATTTATTACTTAATTTGATGAACATAAATGGCAAATAATGTAAACAGACTCGCTGAAGCAGCATCACTGGCGCTGGTTGACACGGCAGTGAAGGGAAACCTGATTGGCTGGATGCTGAATGAATTGAGACAGAGATCGATTGCGCTGGTTGCCCTGATGTTGCTTCTGTATTTTTTACACCGAATTTTTTGAGCCATTGAATATTTTTACACTGAATTTTATTTTTAGATTGAAGATTTTCACACTGAATTTTTTTGAGATGTTGAATTTTTTATACTGAATTTTCTTCAACAAAAAAAGAGGCAAAAAAACGGCTAGAAATGTGTTTGTTTTTAAGTCAGCTTTTGTTGCTGAAAAAAATCAGTTTTAGAAATTCATATTCAAGCTTATGGCACAGTAATACTTCCATAGGCAGCAAACATAATAAATTAGCATCAGTTTATCTTTATGGACACTGCCCCTAGTACGAACTTCACATGACCACAATTACAACAGCCGCTCCAACATAAGTGTTTGAGCAAATGGTGACTCCAATCTAATGTGTAGAGAGAGAGCCTCTGTCCTTGCTGGCTGCTATTATCATGATTATTTTGCATTTAAACAAGAGTTTTCAACATCTTAGTGCAGCTGTTCTCTGATGCCAAACAAAACATTGGTGCAGCAATTACAGCCCCCATAACAAAACTAAACCAATGAGACGGTGATTGTTTTGAGAACTGAAAGGTATCTTGAAGGTTTGAATGTGTAAAATGTAACGAATGAACATAACATGCTTCATATATTGGCTCAGAATCAGATTTGTCCACTTTGTAATTCTATTGAATGTATGTCGTTGTTATTAGTCTGCATGGAGCAGGTCTCCTTTATTTGGTGTCTTTTCAAGATATCTTTTCAGCAAATGCTCTATAAAAAGTAAAGGTGCTGGATGGAAACAAAAAGGGAGAAATGTTGGATCAGGTGTGTTAGACTGGGCCACCTCCAAGACCACAGCTTTGTCAGGTTTAGGTTTCTGGCTCATGAAACACATCTGATTAATAAAATTAGCAATCTCTGCAGAGCAGTGGTCTAGAGGGAATTGAGTTTAATACCCCTGTCATAGGTTTGGTTCTCTAGATCAGGCATCAGCAAATAGTGGACCACCAAAAAAATGACCTATCAGGAGATGCTGCACTGGAAATAAACAATAAATGTTGTGGAAATCATATGGAAATGGACATAGGGGAAGGCTATAAGACACAAATGAACTTCAATTTGGACCTACTATTTGGATGAAATTTTAATAACTGGACCTTGGTGACTTCTAATGGAATACTCCAGCTCTAGATGAATGAAATTAAGGCACCTAAATATGTTTCAGCTAATAGTGTCAGAGTTATCGATCAATTTTGTCCTTTTTTGTAGACTCCTGTATATTGGCATGTATAGTTTTACTGTTTCAGTGTTTTAGGATTTAATATGGGGAGTATGTGAATCAAAACTGACGCAGAATAGCACTTCTATACCCAACTGCTAGAGCAAAGGCTTCAAATATTTTTAAAGCTAATTTCTTTAAGGCTGTTTTGGTTCACATTTACAATTCAGATGGTCCATCATTTGGCAGTACGAAAAGCATCACTATAACTCAGAGCCTCTATGAGCCTCTAACATGTTTGCTGGGTGAACTCTGGCACGGGATAAGGAGGGAAACACCTGCTGCTGCTACTGCCAATTAAAATCCTGATTGTGATTAATAAAATTATCATTATAATTTGGTAACATTAAACCTTGACCCTCTTATTGGCTCAGGAATAATGTATTTCAATGAGATGTAACAACTGTTGCATCTGTAGCAACATATGGCGAGCAAACGGCATAGATATTGAAGGTTTGATATTCCTGAAGAACACTTTTTAGATGCTTTTATTTTATCTTATCTTACTTACAAACTCAAAGATAGCATAACTTATAGGAACATCTGAGACAATCCTGAAAAATATAACACATGATCTGGTAATTGACTGCGTGTTCTTTCAGTCATATGCGCTCATAGAGAAGGTAAAATTAAAGTGGCATTTCACTGATGGTCTTATAAAGTGCGACTAATAATCAGCTACAGGGACAGTTCCCATGGAGCAACTGAGGCTTAAGTGTCTTGCTCAAGGACGCAGTGGTAGAAAGTGTGTGTGTGTGTGTGTCTGTTGGGGGGGGTAGTGTTAGAGCCTGCAAAGGCAGGTGTTTTACTTGGTTCCTGCCAGTGAGAAAATGAATGTCTCTTAGAAAATGTCCTAAACGAGTTGCAAGCTGGCATTAACTTCAAATCACATGCTGTAATGTCAGTGTCAAAGAGGCGTGTGGGATTTACCCTCTCACTGCCTTATTCCCACCCCTACGCAGACTTAACATTGTCTAGGGAAAAAACCAGCTAGCATTATGCTGTGAAGATGCTGGGGTGCAAAGGAGAAAAACAGTCTCTTTTCCCTGTCTAAGCACAGGCATATCCCCTGTAAAAGGTTCTTTTTTAGATCATGACAAAAAGAATGTGAGTTGTTTAAGAATGAGGTTACAAGATGTTGCTTGCTTAAGATCCTTTCCATTTATTCCACAGCTTATTTCTACATTACTGTTGGTTATATTGCGAGTGCATGTGTGTGTGTGAGTGTGTGTATTGTCGTGTTTCAGGGAGCTAATGTTATTTATCTTAGACTCCCAAGATGTAATTACCAAAGAATAAATGGCCAAATGCAGGATAATAACGGCTTGTGTTCACACGGAGAAATGACATTTAGTCACTCTGCAGCTCGCTGCTGGAACAAACTGCCCATCAGTATCAGATCTGCACTAACTGCAGCTTTACAAAGCGGCTTAAAACAGCCCCACTCTCCTCCACCTTCTTTTTCATATTTGCACTTCTACTGCATTATAAATATTCTCTGATGTACTATTTGACATTTTTTTGTCTTATTCTATGTTGTTCTATATTCTTTTTCAGTAAAGCACATTGAACGGACTTTTATGTAAGATAACGTGCTACATAAATAAACCTAAACTTGAACAGTTTTAGAAAATTAACTGAGTCGTTGTGCTGACAGAAAGCTGCCTGGTGCAAGTGCTGATGACAAGGAATAACTATAAATATTTTATTACTGTATTTAACTGAGGGGCTTGATGTTTTATCTGGCTAAAAGATTACAAAAGGGAGAAAAAAAAGTTGGAAAACATGTTGCATTTCATCAGCCAGAGCTGAGCACAGGTATTGATGTCTTGGTTTGAAGTTGAAGTTGAGTTTCATTGTCATATGTAGAATGTACAGCGTACAGAGCACAATGAATTGTTTAGTTGAATTCCTGAATCGAGTCTCTTGCTGGATGGCAGGAAAGTAAAAAGTGGCCGTGCCTGGTGGCTGGGGTCCTTCAGGATGCTTTCAGTTTTCCTGAGACAGCACGTGCTGTAATTACAGGGAGTGGAGTACCCATGACCCTCTGGGCCGTTTTCACCACCCTCTGCAGAGCCTTCTTGTCCTGAGCAATGCAGCAGCTGTACCAAGACACAACACTCCCCGTGAGGATGGACTCCACAGCGCGCCTGTAGAAGCTGGTGAGGACATACGTGGACACCCCAGCCTTCTGTAGGCGTCTGAGGAAGTGAAGTCATCAATGTGCTTCCTTGGTGACTGCTGCTGCATGTTCTGAGGACTTGAGTTTGGCACTGAGGGTGACCCCAAGGAGTTTGAAGCCGCTGACCCTCTCCACAGCATCTCCTCCAATGTAGATAGGTGGATGAGCTGCACCCTGCCTCCAAAGTCCAGGACCATCTCTTTGGTTCTCCTAACACTAGGAGTCTCGCTTCCTCTCTGTAGGCCGTCTCATTGTTATTGCTGATCAGGCCCATGATGGTGGTCTCATCAGCAAACTGGATGATGGTGTTGGAGCTGTGTCTGGCCACATAATCGTGTGTAAACAGGGAGTACAGCATTGGCCTCAGGATGCTGTAATTTGTGTAATGTGTGTTTAATCTGGAATCAATAATGAAATGCTCCTAGACGCTGCAACCTATTGAATTTCTGGTTCATTAAAACCATCTACCATTCTCTAAAACATTTTTCCTCAAAGTGGTCTAGTAATCAGGAAGCTCATCTCTAGCATAAGGCCAGAAGATGGTGCTCATTGCTGGTCCTGGTTATCCCAGTGAACACTGAATTTCTCTAAATAAAAGGAATTTTGTAGTATAACACTGCCTATAAGCTTATAGGTTCTGTCAGATCTGCAGATTACATTTCCCAAAACACGTTCAACAATTAACTCACCCGGCTTAAAGAAGCAGCCATTTATTGGAAGTAGGCTGAAGACCAAAGAACACTGAACAAAATTGACCAGGTGGACATCGATCGTTAAATATGTACCTGTGTGCCTCCATAATTAACAACTTGGTTTACATTCCTTCTAATAAAAATTGTTCAAGATATAATTACTAACTAATAAATAAACTTGTTTGTCCAAACCACTAACTTTTGTGAGGGATGCTCCAGCAGCAAATGCATTCGTCTGCAGTCTGGGGGCAGTGCATGCAACAGCACTTGCTCTCAACCTTAATTAGAAATCAGGGATTTTTTTTTCCACATATCTGTTGCAAAATCTTGAAACATTGTAAAGATAAGATATGAATGACCATGGCTAGTGGTATTATGTGCATAATTATTTATGAGCTATTTTAGGAAAACAAAGTATTTGGGGTCAGTACCCCCAAGTATATAAATTATGTATTGCTTATTTATTAGAATAAAGTAATGCAATGTCAAGCAAAATATCCAGAGATTAACAATATTAAAACGGATTATTTTTGATGGATATGATGCTAAATATTAAGCAGATGTCATGCAACAATCAAGCTAATGCAAAAGTCAGGTAAATTAAATAAGATCTTATTTGAATCTTATAGTAAATGTAATCAATTTTTAAGCCATTACTGTAGTTTACTGCAGCTTAGAATAACAGTAATAAATTAAGTAGGATATAGTTTTTCATAGCACTGCTTAAAATGTTTTTAAATGTTATGTGCAAGGATGAAAGTGAAGCTACTTACCAAAAAAAAAAAGGATCTTCTCATGATATTTCAAGCCCTGTTTCCATATTTAATATTTCTCTTCTACTTTCATTAAAAAGCATGTCAAGCATGCATGGCTGTGTGAACGTGAGGGCTTGGTTCAGAATAATGGCTCTTTAAGCTATAATCCCACCAATTAGCTACCAAAGTTGACGCTAAGGCTAGCTGAAGAGTGGCTTTCCATAAACAGCCCCATCACATAAAGATCATGACAAGCAGCAACAGTTGGTGCAAAACCCCTAGTGCGCCAGGAGAAAGAGGGCGGGGAAAGCTGGTAGTGTATATTTTCAGACTCAACATATAAGAGACTTAACAAGAAATAGAGCTTAGATCAGGCTCAGAAAATGAAACCTAACCTGACCTACACCTTGTGTCCAAGCCCAGCCCGGCCCGACACATTAACTGTAATTATCGGTCTGAGCCCAATTTAAACCTGACAATTTTTTTATACGTGGGCCCTTATAATACACGTTCTCAACTGTGGGTGCGTTTGTAAACCTCCAAGTCACTCAAATGCTGGATTGGGGTTCGGGCAGAGAATCTAAACTCTGAAAATCTAGTAATGCTGATATTAATAAAGTGTCAGTCAAAGCTTATAGAACATGACTTTTTGTTCTGGGGTGCTAAGACTGATGACTTAGGAATTTAAACCCTAATGGCACTGAATTTTGATACTCAGCAATAGAAGCAACCGTACCATTTTCTTTTCATTTTGTTTTGTGTCACTTTAGCAAAAGCATGAAATTTCAGGCATCAAATCTATTGAGTGTAGTTTCACTGCCTGAAAATGTGAAATGGGACAATAATGTCAAGAATGTAAAAAAAGAGTGTGAAGAAATTTTATGGAGGTTTATAGAACCTCCTTCCACATAATGGTTTGTTTGTACACCAGCTGTGGAAAACAATCTACTAGACGCGTCCTAGTAAATAACAGTTGAGGAGTCTTTATTTTTTTTGAGTGTACATAATGCATTCCTAATTATAAAGGATAACACTGAATCAGGGCCAGAGGGCATCGTATAAAATGTGCGCAAGCTGGCTCCGATTCAAACTATGCCATAACTAAGATGAGGGCGTACTTTGAACAGTCTCATCAAACATACTGAAGGCAATGTTCACACAATTGGAGACCTGCTCATGGCAAGTACCTACCTTGACAATTTTTGGCTTTAAACCACCCCCTTGAGGTTAAGAAAGCAACAGTCAAGGGGCTGCAAAAGCAGAAAGCAATGACTCATCAGTGAATAAGGATTTTTTTTCTTCTAGAAAGCCTGGTAAGATTAGGCTGAACACTTATATAAACAGCACAGTTCTGGTGTATCCACGAATGAATGACTGACAATCACTTCGGTGCTCAGCACTGGATCTTTTAAATCAAAATCCCCCAGCTTCTGACTCCATACATTTTTTTTTCATTTACATAAGATAAGACTCATCCAGGGTTACAAGGACCCTGAAATAATCCAGCATTGATGCATCGCCATGTTGCTGTTGTTCCTTCCTCTGCCAGAACTGAGCCTGCTTTAACCTTGTGGGTAAAAATAGCTAATAATATTCAGAGAGTAATTTGTCTGAAGTGTGCGTAAGAATTATAAAGCAAAGAGAAGCAGCCGTTCTGCACGGAGGGGCCGCAATAAGAGTTGACCGATCGGCAGTCTGAGCAGAACCAAAATTACAGCGCTGCTCTTTTTTTAAAAATAAAAAGCTCATTTTCATTGCCCTTCTATCACAATTATTAACGCCTGTCATCGTTATGACTCATTTCTTTTGTGAAGGAAACTCTAAGAAAGTTACAAATCTTTCTGAATCATAAACAGTGGCTTGCAAAAGGATCCAGTCCCTTTGAAAGTCAACTGTTTGGATTCTAAAACCTATATACATAATTATCTTCCAAAAACACTGATGTTGAGAACACACTTGCTCCAGGATTTCCACAGTGGCAAAGTAGATTAATTGATTATCAACATTTAAAAAATAATAATAAATGAAATTTAAGCTATGTTTTATATGCTGTTTGCGTTTTTAAAGCCATGTGCATTGGAAGCTCCAGGATTACACACACAATTAATCGCAAATGACACTAAGGTAAACTTATTTGACATAAATTAAAAATAATGAAGTACGTATGAATCCTTAAGTACAGTTGTCAGTCTAGATACAAAAAAGGGCCATTTTCTTTATTGGAAAATCATTGCAAGAATGAAGATAAAGGAGCGTTCTGCTGATGCTAGAAACAATCACTGAAATGTACAAGCCAAAAAATCTGAGTACTGTTTTTTAGATTCTTCAGTGTCACTGCTGAGATTTCCAAATATAATTTTTTTTTGTAAGTATTTGGGCCTTTCCGAATACTGTATTGGGGTTCGTCTCCACCCCTATGTCAGGACTGGGGTGTGTGATGGTGGGTGGCCACCTTTAGTTTCAGTTTGTGTTGGGGTTAAGTTAGAGCTTTTATTTTGAAAGTATTTGGTTTATTGAGTCCAGCTGTATGTATTTTGAGTTCTAGATATTCATTGGGTTTTAGTTTGGTTATGTGAGAGTGTGTAGTACTTTACCTTGCTGGTCATTTGTTTCAGTAGAGGTCCTCATGTTTGTATGTTGGCCATCGTGCCTTTTGTTTTGAAAATAACTGTATTTGGAATCATGGAAAGCCAGTGCCCGCACCTACCTGCTGCATTGGGGAAAAGGGGGAACTGTAACACACTAATACACACACACACACACACACACACACACACACACACACCCACACACACACAC
>JBBMFX010559170.1:0-16009 GCA_037832545.1 Rhabdalestes septentrionalis
GACATATTTCACTTCTACCACTCTCGTTATATATTAATTTCGGATGTGTAGAGCGCGTTTTATCTCTGTGATCCATCACCGTTTGTTTATCACGCTTGCCGGTTTTGAGCCAGTTCGCGCAACACTGCCTCATAGTGGTGAAAATCGGAACAGCGGATGAAATACCGAACTGAGCATACCTTTGATATTGTACAGTTTGAAAATACCAGTATTTTCACAGTACCGGTATACCGCACATCCCTACTCCAAACACTGCTCCCCGTGCTCTGCCCACTACTTCACTTGGTGAATGGGTTGAATGTAAAGGAAGAATTTCACATTGTTCACACTGTATGCTGTGCTGTGATGTGTTCACCAAAGGGGCAACTGTCAGTTTTATTTAATTTAACTTGCTTACCAAAATACCCAGTAAACCTATCATGTATCTTTGGGAATATCCAAGGGGTATCAAAACTAGGGATGCATTCCCACAAAATTAAAAAAAGGTTTTCTTTCAGGACAGTTTTTCCTTTATGTATCCTGAATGTACACCTCATAATAGCATTTAAAAAGATGTTTACGGACAAAACCTCTCAAAACAAATGTCCGGGCAACATGTTTCCAACCATTCATGTAACAGGTTCCTGTGGGGTGGCGTTTAGAGATATTAAAAACTTTAGACGCTTGATTCCTATCACCACCACCATAAGCAGTTATCTAGAACCCACGCCTTTCACATCAAATGCCTCTGCAGGACTGTGTTTATGTCAGATGTAAGTCCCATTCTGCCAGCAGTGCTGTGGAGATCAAACAACCATGTGTAAAGCAAATACCCGGCTTAGTTTTAAGTAGCTGAAATGACTCATTAGAAAATGAAAAAACTGTTTTAACAATTCTGTCTTGTTCCTATCATAAGAAAAGTAATTGTACAGACAAAGAAAAAACATTCCCAATGGTTAATGTAACAAGATGTTTTTCTTTAATATAACAAGAAGTAATTTGTCATTTGTTCATCGTGAAATTCTGACACACTAAAAAAGGCATATCATGTTAAATAATCATTAAAAAAGGAAAAAAGGATACAAGTTACTGGTCAGATTTGTTACAAATAGGGCGCAAAGAACATTGTTTTAAGACTCCCAATGTCAAGTAGTCATTCCCCATTTTTCTACAGTAGCTCTGTTTTTGTTCCATTATCTGAGTTCCGAAGAGCAGTACCGGTTATTTAATAGCATTAAACAGTGTGAAACACGAAAAAATGGTTTAACTGATGTCATTTCTCATTCTAATGCCAGGTTATAGAGAAGAGATACTTCACCAGAGACCCCAGTCAGGTGAGAAAATGTCCTGGTTGTGGTTCATTGTGTGGTCCTCCAGTTATAGGTTTCTGCAACAGTATTGACCTGAAAATGAACCTCTATTGAATTCTATTGGAATGAATTAAATTCAGCTGCAGTTTAGTGGTTCTGTCTAGTTTAATTGTGATTCACTGTTGTGGTCTAACATATTTAACGTTATATTTGTTTTTCTTTTTGTTTTGTAGATGACCGGTTTTACAGACAGGAAGCGGTTCAACTTTAAGAACCTTCACTATGACTGAACATGGCCAGACAGAGTCTTGTAACTAGCTCTGTTTCAGATGTGTATCTCACTACTACAGGTTTGTCTCGGGGGAAAAATTGTACATAAGTTAACTTACTTCACCAGGGGGAAAAAAATACTGAACTTTTAAAATAAACATTCAACAGAAAAGACATGAGGTAAGACTCCATTCAGTCCTCACATCTTTCATCCTCCCAGACTGGAAGGGAGCAGAAGGGGCCTGGATTTCTGACACCTTACTGTAGGTGAAACATAATCTATAAACCGTCTGACCTCACTTTTCTGGCATTTACATTTAAAGAGAGATGTGTTTAAATGAACTAAAATACTGGCTTCACATCTGCCCAGTATTTGGAATTACAGTTTGTTGAACAGATGAAAACGAGTCTTTTCTTTTTTATTCTAGATCTTCGTAATTTATGCCATTTCATAAATTTGCATTTTGCTATATTAGCAAAACTAGAAGACTGTGCTTGTTTGTACAATGATGCTGACGAGCAACATGAATTCACGAATAAAAACAGCTTCATGATAAAGTAGTTGTGTATTCATCCTTTTATTTACATGCTGTTTGTAAAATTATACATGAATAATATTTGATGATTACAGAGAATGACAGTTCAGTGCATGGAATATGCAGTTTGTCATGCATCTTTGTTGCTTCTGTGCAAACAAACAACACTTTCAGTTGGAGGAAATGATTTTGCTAATCCAGGGGAAAAAGTGGGCTATTTTAATGTACACCTCTGGGAACTTGCGATTTGTACAGTCACCAGGGTAGGTATATGCAGCTATTCCCTGTGGTTTACTGTTACAGATCAGTGGACTCCCTGAATCACCCTATGGAGAAGAAGAGAGAGAGAAAAAAGGGGCAAAAGAGGTTACTTACATCCTGCCAGTAGATTCAAAAAGTGTGTGATATTAGACTGTTTTCACACAAGGCGATTTGTTTGGAATAAACGCTGCCTATGAAGAAAGCATCTTCACGCAAGGGGCTTATTGTATCTGTGTTTACCAGCACTTAATAATTCATTAACTGCAGAAAATCAGGTTCTGACTAATTATAATTATGAGCACTTCAATTATGTCAAAATAATAAGAAAACTACACTTCAAAATAAGAGTCTACAAGTGTGACTCAGTATTTTGATTTCTTTACTGTTAAGTATTTATTTGTTGGGTTATTTGGTGAAACAATATAGGTATTCATTGATATTTCATTGATATTTCATGTTTAATGTTTTCATGTTTAAGAAAAGCTCAACTTTATCCTGTTGTCTTTCCATAGGGAGGAGACATGACAGAAAATCAAAGTAAGGGTATGCTGTGCACTATTGATTCGCTGAAAAAAAAGTCTTTCTTTAACCCCAACTTGAGAGTGTAGTGTTGGAGAAATTCACTTTTTAATCATTTTATACATTTATTCCTTTTTTTTTTCTTTTTTTAAAAATTCTTTACATGTATTCACACTCAGTATTCAATCAGTGATTCAGTGATTCATTATTTCAGTTCCTGATTGTTGTGTGATTCATTTAAGGTTAAGCAGAAATCATAAGGTTGGAAGCAACTTTATGAATAGTATGGTCAAAAGGCCTCTGTTCAGTCAGGAGAAAAACGTGTTTCTCCTACCACACTCTGCAAGTACCAAGGACACTCTGGTGCCTGGGCAGAATAACGTAGACTAAATATAAACAATATTATGAGCGTATGAAGCTTTGTTTCAGGGTCGCATCCCCTGGCTTGATAAATTAATGTAGGCCAAAGGTGATCATCTGTGGAAGAGTAGTTCCTTCCCTTTTCCTAATATGGGCATGGACCCAGGGGAGGTGACGTGCATTATAGCTTCATACGACTTTATTATTAAAAACTGTAATTCAGAATGGAAGGGTGGAGAAGACTAGAGGAGCTCTTAGGAGATTTTTCTGGAGCAAAGCATTCCTCTGTAATTTTTTGGCTGGGGTTTTCTCACCTTGTGTCGAACAAAATTGCGCCAACACTAGGTACATAGATAATGTTTGTACTTATTAGTAAAATTTATTTCTCAGCATTTGGCTTCACCATGACGATAAGATAGCTGTTTGTGTTGGCTCTGGTAGAACCAAAGCATAGACAGTGTCTGTGAAGCCTCCTGAGGTCCAATCTGATTGGTCGTCTTATTAAAAACCAGTGACACTATTTATCTTTTGAAAAATAAAATTAAGGTTCTGTGTATGTTCCGTTTTTTTTATTGTTTATATTACAGGCATTTTTGTATTTGTTGTCCATTACAGCGTTTTTTTTTCCATTACAAGCACAAAAACGCCTAGTCTGCGCACAGCTGTAAAGACTTTGGGCTGTTCATTACCTGACAAAAAGCACTTTTCCCATCAGAGGCCGTGCAGATCATGGTCCTCGAATCAAAATACTGCTGCCATAAATGCTTGCACTCATAGTTGAACTGCAGCTTGAGTGTGACCTCTTGCAGAACCCTGGCTGCATTCCCGTCCTGCACTTTCTTGCCCCAGCCTGCAATAGAGCACTTCTGATTGGCAGGAATCTCCTTATCCTTCTTTGGTAGAGCAATGACCTCCACAAACTCGTTCAGCTTGGCTTTGGTCTTCAGCTGTAACAGATATAGCATTTGAGCTCAGAACTGGCCAAGAAATACCTACATTTCCCGCTACTAAAGAGAACAGTAATACCTTCAGTAACATGATATCGTAGTTTCTCTTTCCTTCCTCGTAAAAGTGATGCTTGAAGAATTTCCTCACTTGAAGCCTCTGCTGGCTGGGCTCCTTTTCACTGATGTTGTGAGCCCCCAGTACAACGCTCAGGCGATTCTTCTCTGAAGAATCATAATCACTGCAGAAGCAGAAGTTTCAACAGTCTTCCTGAGCCTAGTTATAGTACTATCTGTGATGCACATCCCATTCAATCTGCTGTCACACTGCTATATTGTTTATTGTATTTTTTCTGTATTTTTCCTTGCACTTTATACTTAATGGTGCTAACTGCCTCCTGTGCAATAATCATGGTGCAATACTAATTATTCTGGAAGGTTTTTCTAGCATTCACACCAGTGTCCATTTATTGTTTGTCTACTGTTGAATGTTGTATGTTGGCACATGTTCCACTGTGTATGTATGTTCACAAAGCTGCCTGACAAAGTAACCTTGAACCTTGAACCTATCAGTCAGTTTGAATGAGCTGTGTTGGAAGTAGCAGGTTTTCTGTAAAGTGCTTTCTAAGCCTGACTTCATTAATGAGTAGAGATAACAGTATGTGATTGACTTTGCTGGAACATCGAACCAGGTGGTTCAAAAGAATCAGCCCTGAAAACTGACCTCCTATCACTAACACTAAGACCATATTAAATACTATATGAAGAGAGAACAACTTACTCAAGACAGTGTGCTGAAGTCAGAACATAGTCATTTTTAATCAGCATCCCTCCACAAATGTGATGCTTGTCATCTTGTAAAGACACCATGTAGGGTCTGGAGTGAGCTTTAGCAGCCTTTCCTCCAACAATACCACTCTCCATCGCTCCTTAGAACATAAAAAGTACAAAGCGTCAGTTTAGATTAGTTTAGTGACCTTAAGAGCAATACTGACCATTCACGTTTCACACAACAGCCATGTGGCCATGAAAAATATGTAAGCAAATTACACTTTGTACAAAAAAATGATAAAAAACAATACTACATGATTAACAAAATAAATTACCAGAGAGCTGGATGACAGAAAGGACGAGCAGAGAGATGCAGAGACACATTTCTTATTGTTTCTGGACAAACAGAAGCGTAGAGAGAAGTGAAAGTATTTTGTTTTCTCATCGATTTGCAGCACTTTTACAACATGCATCACATCCTGTTGTACCCGCACTGCAGTGGGTAATTCTTTCCAGACCACAGGGGGCAGGGGGCCGTCTGCTGAAGTTAAGGTGACACACTACCAAAAGCTTCAACAACTTTTTTAAATACATTTTGTTGCTCAGAAAAAGGCCCTTACCTGCAATTATGGACATGTCACATCATGAATTTCCCTGAAAAAAAAAAGTTATTTAACTCATACAAAAAGTACACGTTTTTACTTCAGTATTTCTTAGGTTCTGCACCTTCCATAAATGCTGAGTTCCTGTTGGTTTGGTATTTTATTCTATATTATTCTATTCCATTGTTTTTCATTTTACTGTTGTTTAATTCTGCCGTGAAAATGCAAATTTCCCAATTGTAGGACACATAAAAGCTTGTCTTGTCTTGTCTTGTCTTGTACTGCTTGCAGGATGACTGAGCTGTGCTGAAGTCATTACAAAGTACAAAAATAAATCATTTTATTCTCAAGGCAATTTAATTCACTTTTGTGCCAGAATGTAAAATCTTTCACTTTTTAGGTACTGTATGATTAACACCTGTGAACTTATCTAGGACAATATGTTCTCCCGTAATTTTGTCTCTGTACAGAGAGTTCATTCTGTTTCTCTTTGTGCAGCTGTGGAACTATCAGCCAAGGTCAAGTAGATGCTACTTACCTCATTAATCCTGAATGTGCCTTTTATTCTCCATTATAATATGTTATCTGAAAGTAACACTCTCTGGTTGTTTTTCGCACGTAGCCCTCCAGTATAAGACAGGGAGGCCAGAAGAGTTTCTTTTAGAACTTCATTTGCAGGGCTTAATATCTCTGTATGTGAACTTCTTCTTTTGCGCAACTGTCGTTTTTCAATAAATATTATTCTCTGAGCATTTCAGTTTGTTGTGATAATTCGTCACAAGAAAATTGCCGTATCATTTTGGCGCACAACACGGGGCCTGACGAGAGCAACTGACCGACGGGACGATTGACCAGGCAACGACTGGTCATCCCACCTAAAAACAGGTGGTCCGAGCGTCCATCAAGAAGACGGAGCTGTCTGATCCACATCGCCCCGCCGCGTTAGGAAACTACGCTCAGGCCAACAAAACGAACCCGTGGCAATTATCCTCAGAGAATAAGGTAAAAACATTTTTTCTTTTTAGTAAAATCTAAGATCTTAGTTGTTGTTGTGAGTTCCGAGCAGAAAATCCACATGTTCATCTTTGTCCAGAGTGATATTTGAATCCGTTGGCGCTGCGTGGGTAAACCTGGCCGGTTTTGGTGAGAGAATACAGGGTCTCTCTTCGTGAGCATCAAATTGACAGCTTGAGTTGAAAAGAGGCAGGGCCTTCTTTTCGTGAGTCATACGGACTTGACTCAGAAACGCGGGCCAGGGCCGTTATCGTATCACGATGGGCAAGGGACAAAATTAAACATGTCCCAGGATTGGGAATCGGTCCAAAATCGGTCCATCATATTGTTGCTGTCGTTGTTGTTGTTGTTGTTGTTGTTGTTAACAATAATCATCATCATCCTAACCATAGCCATAATCATAATTAACTCTAGGATGTATTTTTTTAGTTCAGAATTTGTAATGTCCACTTTTTGTTATAATCTAGGAATCAACATTGTACAACAATTGTAATTCTCCTAAATGTTTTCAATTTTAGTCATGTCCAGTTTCACCTGCAAGCTGGGAAACATTCACACCAACACTGGGAATATGAATCACATCAAGCCAGCCAACCTGGAGACCTGGAAAAGAACATTAACCAATTTTGTCGGTTAACAGCTGCATGCACTGGTCAGCACTGCGCTGAGTGAAATTGAGATAGTCAAGTGTTTTTTGGACTCCCAGCCATGATTGGTTGTGGCATCACCTAGAACAGCATTTCTCAAACTATGGGCCAGGGGCCGGTGCCGGGCCATGAGATCATCTCTGCCGGTCTGCGGAAACTCAGTTCTGCAGCAATCAAAATTCGGTCAGATCCAGCTCTGATCTTAGCGCTGCTATACCCCGCCCCCTCGACTTCACGGCCCGCCCCCTCGGGATAGTGTCTTCCACTCACGTATATGTGCAAGACCGCTTTTTCTTAACTGACAGTAGAATTTAGATTCTCTGCCCGAACCCGAACCGAGCCCGTGGGTCGGGTCGGCTCGATATTTCCTGCTAGTATCCCCGGGCCGTGGCCGTGATCCAGTATTAGAGTGGCTCGGAGCACGAGAGTGTGAGTTTCTGAACGCACCCACAGTTGAGAACCGGGCTGATAATTACAGTTAATGTGTCGGGCCGGTCTGGGTTTGGACACAATGTGCACGGGCTCGGGGGGGAGTAGGGTTAAATTTTTTGGGCCCGAGACAAGCTCTAAGGCAGCCACGAAAAAAAGAACAGAAACAGACTGGACTTAGAGCACAAGCTCCGAGCGGCTCTGTCAGTGTGCCGCCTCGTTTAGACCAGTTAGTGGCGAGAAAGCGCAACTTTCACATTAAAATGATGATATAATGTGATTTTTAAAAAATAATATGAAAAAAAAACCCATAGATTTCTTGGTGCTTAAATATAGGTATAATAATAATTACAATAATATATATATTTTTTACATATATATATAACAGTTCAGCAACTAGTTGATAATATCAGGAGTCTAGCAAGACCAAGCAAGTTTAGAGTCTTTACGTTTGACCCTGTGTGTAGTGGTATTGTAAAATATCGCAAAGAATAGAAAAGAGGTGATGTTATGTTTCAGCCACACTCCACATATTTCTTGACCACAGTTTAACACTATAACTGACCAATCTGGTGCAGGGCTTAGGCCTTCAGACCCTACGTTTCAGCTCTTCTCATGCAGTCTGTCCTTCTTTCAACAGAAACATGGACGGATTGACCACAGTGGACTCAAATAACTCTCCCAACATTAAATGTCATACATATAGAGGGCAGGTCTAGCAGTGGAAGAATTAAGAAAATAATGGGACTGGTGATGCTGGTCACCTTTTGCTTGGTTTTAGCTCTAGTCTTTCCCCTCAAGAAGCCCCACATGTTCCACACCTCCTCTGCTTTCCATCTCACTGTTGCTCATTTCTATACTGCACAAGTGAGACCCTTCCCACCTTTCGTTCTGATCTGTCACTTCTCAGAAACATCAGCTACACTCAGCTTTGCTTATTTTCTGAGGGTCCAGACCACCATAACCTATCCTCTCTTTAGAAGAAGAGCAGTTATAAGTGTGGAGGATCTCCCATCAGAACAGACTTTCTGCTGTCTGGTACTGACACCTCCTTAAAGTCTGATGCTCAGTGTGACTGAACATATTAGCAAAGAACTTTAAAGCAAACTGACACACAATGGAATACATTTTAAATTTTATTGATCAGGCATGCTTTATTTACAACAACCACTATAATAATAGTAGTAGTAGTATTAGAAGTAATACAGTGACAAATATATATATATAGGAATTATAGGAATATATATATATGATTTTGATTTTGTCGAGCAGTGGAGGCTCATTTCGTTCAGGTGTTTAATTTCAACAGTTTTTATCAGTGTTCTTTCCCAGCTCTGACCTTGCACACTGCTCTACTTTGCCTCGCACCATTCTACCATGGACTGTCAGCCAGATGCAGACGCAGGCTCCTAGGTCAGAACCACCAAATCTCAATAAAGCTGTATCAGTGAAGCTCTCATGCAAGTGTATCATTCTGCCACAGCAAGAACATGAAAACAGAGTTTACCTTTCTTAAAACATAGTGCGCCTTGTTTAAACCAATGAAGTCTATTTTGGCCTCATCTGTCCACAAAAATATTAATAGACTTTCGAATTGTCTTTGTGATCTTAATCAAACTGTAGGTGCAGTCAAACCTCTTTAAAATAGTTATGGAACTTTTATGATACTGTTAATTTCCTCATTTTTCCCCAATTGTTTTGGGAAAATATCAAATGTGTCCAGTGCAAAAATCATGCCAGGCTTTCTGTTTTAATTGTTATTCTAATACTCAGCAAGTCAAGAGAAAATGAGGACTAAAATATAAAGATGCCTTTAAATGTCCTCTGTAGAGGATACATAGTTGTAACACTGTAACCATCTATTATATCACAGCTGTGAGTGCTGTGGCCTAAACATAGACCTGACAGACTGAAGAACAGTCCTTTGCGAGAGAAAGTGGGAGACACTGAAATAATAATCTGAAATAAATCAAGGCACATCATCAGAAAAGATCATCAAGGCATTTACAACAAATGTGTATTATGTGCTTACACATACTTTCATTATTATCATTTATTTCTAATGTGCTCATGTTTTATTTTATTTTTTGATCAGTTGTTTGACACCTGTAGCCCCTGCCTTTGACCCCGAAAATAAAAATCCCAATAGTGCAGTTAAAACCAAACTCCTCAGTTGCAAATTATGCTATTGGTTACTCCATTTTACTACATATATCTTCCTCAGCAGACACAATAACGAAACCACAGTACACCCACACAAACCCGCACGGAAAAGTAATTTATTATTCCTGCTCTGAATAGTCAAAAATATGGTTGTCACACTTAAAAGGCTTTTCTGCATGTGTCTATGGATTGAATGTCTGATCTGTATACATGCATCTATATGTATATATGGTTGGTTGACATATTTGGCTGAAAAAAGTAGTTTTTTTTTATCTCAAATGTAAGTCATGGAAATCTTTTGGTGATATTCTACTAACTCTTATCTCCAAATAAATATATTTTCTTGTAGAGTTTGTCCTGAAAAGTATATTTCTTCACTATTTTATTGCCACAGTGCTGCAAATTGTCATATGGTGTGACATGAATATTATTGATTATTAAATGAAAAAGGCTTATAATTTGATAATTTAAAACAATGTATCCTGATTCTTTATCAATTCTATATAAATGTATAGCATGTTTCTGTCCAAATGTGTAACATTTTGCATTAGATTACTTTATCAACACTCCTAGACATGTTCTAAATGCTGAATGTCACACCAAATTACATGGTGTCACACCATATGATGAATCACACCACACAAGAATCTGTATCCAAAAATCTGTTTTAGCTGCAATTAACAAACAACCAAACTGAGTTTAACTCACTGGAAGTCACTGGAATCAATGTTTCAGTTACAGCAAAATAACAATTTTCTCTCTTCTTGATGGTAGAAGTGAGTTCACTCTGAATCTCTCCTTTCAGTTTTTTTTCACATGATGTCTGTAAATGGACTAATTTAATCATTGTACACAAGTATATCAGAAACAACTCAATGATTTATTGCATTCACCTTTGCATTCAAGAGTGATTAAGTGAAGCTGCATGCATGAATAGGTGAGGAAATCTGCAGTGTGTGTGTGTGTCCACTAGGGTTGCAAAATTCTGGGAAATTTGGAGACTTTCCACAGGAATTAATGGGAATTAATGGGAATAAATTGAATAAATTGGAAATTATCAAAGTTGAAGGTTAAGACATAAAGATAGCTGTTAGAAACAAAAACTGTAGCATAATTTTGGCTAAACTAATCAGATATGATGTAAATACAGTTTAGTATAATTTGCTATTCCTTAATCACAGGGACACAGCACATTTCTTAATGCAGGGCTCTTGAGGCCACAATCCCTGCATGCATTGTGCATGCTTCCACCACATGCACAGTGATTTATAGAATTCTGAACTACTAAAGCAAACTTTGAGTCAGTGACACACCACAGACATTTGAATCTACACATCTGAGCCAAAAGACCACATAAATACTTTGATGATAAGTTACATAATATTTGATCTATGATATAAAATTTTAATGAGCAAAATCAAAATCTTTTGCTAGCTCTGGTGAAGCAGATTTGCTAAATGTAAGCTAGCATTTTTTTAATTAAAGGAGGTAGCTTAACGTGGTGCAAGCTACTGCTAAATATAATGATGTTTCTTCTTCGATACCATTCCATTAGTTCAGTTTACAATCTGCATATTTGCATTTTTTGGCATCTTTTTTAACAGAAAAATGCCACAAACACCATCCAGAGTGTGGAAGCATTTCACACCAAATTAAGTTGATGAAAATATTTGTTATGTGCAAATATTACGCAAAGACATATTTCTACAGGATCTTCATTTAATCTCTCCCTGTATTTCCTTGTCCTTTCTGCACTTGCCGTCTCGCCCCATCTACTAAAATCTGCCTCAAACTGAAAAACAAATACAAAAAGGGAATCTTTTGAATGACTAAATGCTATAGTTTATCAAGGTTTCATCTTGTAAATGGGAAGGTATGGAAGTAGGTATTCATCGAATTAACTTGGTGTAAAGATAATAAATGTGTGTATAATACATTATTAAAATGTGTCAAAAGGACAAAATATCCAATAAACTAATTAAAATATAACTATTAGCAATGAAATATGTATCAAAGAGCATTATTTATGTATTTAAATGCAGTTCATATCATGTAGTGTGACAAAATAGTCATATGGTGTGACAAGAAAACCCTGTCACCCCTTACGATTTTGTGTCACACCATATGAGGTTTTCTGTACTTAGCATGATATTAAGCGATGTGCTTTAATTCTAACATCCTAAAATCATGCTAACAACAACATGACAATATAGCTTTCAAGGTACTATTGACTAAAAAGTTATTTCATTGGGGTATTTTTGTGAAAAATGCGTCTCACCGAAAGATTGTGCTAAAGGGAACAGAAGCAGAAGTGCCAGATAAACTAGGTTTTTTTGACATCTTGAAGAGAATTAAACCACCTTGTCTTTCTGAGGTACTGTTCTTCTTCCTGAAAGAAGGAGTAGCTCCACTCCCCAAAGGTCTCCAAACAGTTGCCCAGTTAATAAAAGGAATATGGTATCACACCCTATGATATTTAATTTTGGGGAGAAAATGTTTTAGTTAAGGGTGGTTTCAAAATATTATGCCTGAAATGTTAGCCAAGCAGATAATATATATATTATGATATATTAAAAAAAAAATAAGAAGAGAATAAGAAGAGTAGAGTAGACCAAAAGTAAGAAGAGGAGACCAAAGAGTAGACCAAAATTCCTCCACAGCGATGTGAAAGACTCAATCCCAGTTATGGCACCCGCTTAATCGAAGTTGTTGCAACTAAGGTTGGCACAACCAGTTATTAAGTTTAGGAGCCGTATAGATTTTAATGGGGTTTTTTCTTAATAAATACAATCTTCACTTTTTTATTTTGTTTTATTTGTTTGGGGGCAAATATTAGATATATATCCAGTGCATCCAGTATTGAAGCTTATTTAAATAACTTATTTAAAGTAACTTATTTTAAGAAAAACAATGATTTTCTTCCCAATGTATTTTACAGATTTTTAGCTTCATGGGAGTTACTGGATAAATTCAAAATAATTACTGGAAAAATGATCAGTAACCCCTTCAGAACCATGTAGAGTACAATCACACTGCTGATACAGGTGGACCTGAGAGTGGTTTATGTTAAAGCCTTATGTTAACAGTCAGACTTTAGAGAAAGACCCAGCACCCTCTCTGCCGTCACTCTTGATTTAATAATTACATGGAAAAAGCCTTGTTCTTCCAATTTTATCAAACTATCAAAAAAAATCAGTACTGTAGATCACATCCTGTTTTACAAATCTTTGACTTCACTAATGCCAATCAAGTGGACCCAGATTTGTCTTCTAGACAGGCATGAGAACATGGTATTGGGCAACAACAAAACAGGTTTAATACCCAAGACCAAAGGAGTTCCACAAGGATCAATTCTGGGTCCAGGTTTATTCAGAGACATGCAATGTAAAAGCTTGGCTACACTGTAAATAAGGGTTCTCTTCAATGTACTTCCAAGTGAAATTGAAGGCTGATTTTTGTTAACAGAACATAATAACCAACAAAACACAGAAAACATCTTTTATCAATATGCGTTTTATTATTTGTCAGTCATAAACTCATGTATCCTGTCTAACCTAAGATTTCTTTTTTTATCCATGGAATAAAGTAGGATATTTTCATGTAGACCTCTGGGTACTTGCGACTTGTACAGTCATAACGGTAGGTGTATGCGGCAATTCCCTGTGGTATATTCTTACAGATCAGAGGACTTCCTGAATCACCCTGAGAGGGGAGAGAGAGAAAAAGAGAGAGAGAGAGGGAGGGGTGATCAGAGGTCGAGAAAATACTTTATTGTTATTAGTGTTCTGTCAGCAAAGAGCTCTGTCGTGCTGCAGTACCTGACAAAAAGCTTTTTTTCCATCAGAAGCAGTGCAGATCATTTGCTGAGTGTCAAAATGTTCTTTCCACACATTCTTGCATTCAAAGTTAAACTGCAGTTTGAGTGTGACCTCTTGCAGAACATCTGACGCAGAACCGTTGGGCACCTTCATGCCCCAGCTTGCAATGGAACAAATCTGATTGGCAGGAATATTCTTATTCTCCTTGGGAAGAGCAATGACCTTCACAAACTTGTTGAGCTTGGCTTTGGTCTTCAGCTGTAACAGATCACTCAGTTAACATTTGACTCACAAGATTGCAGTAAACAACTAACAGCACCAGATGCCAAAGGGTGTATTACCTTCAGTAGCATGATATCATAGTGAATTTGTTCTTTTATGTATTTGGGATGCTTGATGCACTTCATCACTTGGATGCTCTGGCGGCCAAGCTCATTCTTCTTAAGGTTGTGTGCTCCTAGGACCACTTCCAGCTGGGAGCATTTAATGTGGCTGCAATCACAGTTGATTCAAAACACAATTCAGGTTTTAATTTGGCTGCTGTTTTAGTGTGAGACCAGTGGCGGACTGACCATCTGGCATACAGGGTTTTCTCCTGGTGGGTCGACGTGCTAATAGGGCCTACATTTGTTTTATTGGTCACAATTTGTTAATTTATTGAAGACTCATAGATCAGAAGCCCAGTTGACACTGGGCTGGCCCGATCAACTTTTTAAGCCCCACCCACTTTCACATTTGTCCCTGTGTCTGTGTAATGCATTCGTCAAAATTCGTATGCATTTGTCTCCACAGGATTTTATTTCCTGACCACCGGCCCATAAAACACTGCTCTGTGGCCCAACGGTTCTTTTGATACAGGATGGGCCCAGTCATATCTTTAACACCTCCCCCTTTTGGTTTGCGCCAGCGTATAAAAAAGGAGTGAGAAAATATAAAGAGGTAGCAGAGAAACTGTGAGGGAGTTAAAAAAATAAAATCTTCAGGCGGATGCTGCCAAATGTGACAAATTATAGACATTAACCAACCTTGGTAAATACGTACCATACAAGACAGTTAGTGGTGGTTAATAAGTTAGTGGTGTTTGGGAAGTTATGCTGATGACACACCAATAAAACAATTGTTTTACAGCCACACTAATTTACCTTCTTACATATTGTAGCGGAGTTGGGCTGGGGAGGGCTCTCCCAGCATGCATTGCTCCCGCCGGGGTCTGTTTATTGTTGTTTATTGTGGGGTTATTTGTGTGTGTTGGGAATTTTTTTGTAATGTGTTTTAGTGTAGTGGTACACAGGCTGCCATGGTTGTGAGTAGGGATGTCCTGATCCGATCGCGTGATCAGAAATCGGGCCCGATCACGTGGTTTCGGACTCGATCGGAATCGGATGTTACCTCCCGATCAGGACTCGGGTATACGATGTTGAGTCAGGTCCGTCTCGACCCCGCAGTCACTCGCCAGAGCATCATAGACTCTTACCCTGGAATCCCATCTGTGTACCTGGGCCGGGGTTTGGCCTTAGTTAAACTTGTGCCTTGCTGTGTGTAGTCTCACGTAGCCAGACCTTCAGACTGACGACTGAATGTCTGGAATTCATAGCAGCTTTCTTTGGCCAAGGCCCTCCCATAATGCCGTTTGACCAACATGTCAAACAAACAATCACAGTTCGTTTCGTTCAGCATCACTTTTCGGGGCATGGAAATGTCCCCACAACCACAGACCGGCGTGCAACAAGTCAAAGGGTCGGCCATGCTGGGAAAATAATACTCTTGTCAAATCCCGTCTGCAAACAGGCTAAAATATCTCAAACAAAAACAAAACACCTGGACATCTCTTAAAGAGTCTATGCCATGAACCTCGCATACTTTTGAGAATCCTACGTTTAGCTGATCTTGATAAATGCACATTGTCACTCATGTAAACATGACTTCCGCAATCACACGTCTGTGCTTTGTTTCCCAGCGGACCGGAAATAAACGCGACACTCGCGTCCCCCGGAAATCCGATAAAATTCAACCAATCAGATGACGACGTCGACATTCCTGAAGTGTTTCCAGTTAAGTGTACCATATGCATCCAACGTTCCATGGGCGTGACGTCTGAGGCTGAGACGATGCTGTGTGTAACACTTTACATGCCACTGCTGTTCAAAGCTCCTCTCAAATAAGGCTGTGGAGATTCCCTCCATTGAGTTTAACAGTGTTCATGCCTGCTCTGAGTTTTCCCTTGAGATCTCATCCCTGGATCTTCACAATATTATAGATATTGACCTGGGCCCGGTTTCTCGAAAGTCTCTTAACGCTAAGTAGGTCCCAATTTCACCTTAAACTCTCTCTTAACTTTATGGGCTGGTTCTCGAAGCGTTCGTACACTAAGTATACCTTATGAACG
>JBBMFX010559212.1:0-16008 GCA_037832545.1 Rhabdalestes septentrionalis
CAGAGAGAGAGAGAGACAGAGAGAGAGAGAGAGAGAGGCAGAGAGAGAGAGAAAGGCAGAGAGAGAGAGAGAGGCAGAGAGAGAGAGAGAGAGACAGAGAGAGAGAGAGGCAGAGAGAGAGAAAGGCAGAGAGAGAGAGAGGCAGAGAGAGAGAGAGAGAGAGACAGAGAGAGAGAGAGGCAGAGAGAGAGAGAGGCAGAGAGAGAGAGAGACAGAGAGAGAGACCCGAGTGTATTTGTACATGTATGTGAATTCTGCACTTTTTTCGTGTTTTGTAACCATTATACCACTTTCTCAGCAGACCCCAAATCTAAACATGGCTCAATACTGAGGCAAACTTCTTTGTTCATTTGCCATCATTGTGTCACTCATTCGCACCCATTCAAGGTCTTTGAATATGTTCTAGATAAGTACAGCCACTTTTCAACCACATGCCATTCTCAAACCTCACTGTCAGTGCATCTTTCATTCATGGCCATTCAAGCTTTTTTTAAATGTTCTGCACATGTATAAATCTGTTATTTGAGAGAGTGGCATTAGGTCTATGGGTCATTCCACATCTCCCAGTGTCTTGCTTCCCCACATGCAACTGGAAAAACTCTTCTCATCTTGTGTGCATAGTTTAGCATTTGGCAGAACATAGTGTCACATTGTGGTTTGAGGCAGATTTGAATACCATTACTCATCTTTACCTCATCTTAAACTGCAAACTTGTTCAGTTACTATTAAAGAAGTGTACAACAAATAACTTTAGATAACATAAATACCATGCGGCAGCTGGTGGTCTGGTGGTTAGGGAGTTGAACCTGTGTTCAGAAGGGGGTGGATTCGAATCCCTGGATGGCCAATGTCACTGCTCAGGTGACATCTGAAGAGTCTCTAAAACATACATTATGGAACATTTTTCTATGTATGCCATAGTTTTATGATACTTGCAAAAAGGTCTATGGCTGTTATGTAGATTTGTTACATCCATTAATGGGAAAGAGTAAGTATCACATAGGCATGTGGAGAGATAGAGTCCAATGTAAACATTTTTTTAAAGATTTTTACTCTGTATAACCATCACTGGCATAACATACAAAATCTACAAAGATTCATTTGGGTCCACTGGTCAGGGAGGGTGAACCCATTTTATATTTATAATACAGACATTGTAGATATTATTACACTATATTGTAGACATTGAGGACCCTGGTTGCTATATCCAATGCTATAAAAAAAGGTTTGTACTTTGTACCACTTCACATCAAAAATGACTTCATTTACATTAAATAAATTTGAACTGTTTGAAAAAACTGGCCAAATCTGCTTCAGTTACTTGAACCCAGCTCTTAATCTGAAGATATACTATCTGATTCATGTAACCACTATGCACTACTTCTAATGTGCCAGTTGTGTAGCTGTAATAGTCATAATTCCAGGTGCTGGCTCAATATATGAGTTTGTAGAGATTAAGAGGATAATCCTAAAATTAAATGGCATCATTTTTGTCTTTTCATGTTGGCTTGACTTTGTAATATATGACAGATATACAAACTACAAAAAATGTCCCACATTAGGGCAACTTACCCTAATTACAACCGAATGGCATTCGCATCATACTGGATTGTGCAGTTAAAAAGGTTAATCTTTTATTTTGTATTACACCCACATGCAAACACACACACACACACACACACACACACACAAATACACATGCAGATGCACATGTGCAAAAGATATCCCAATCAGGCTGAATAAGCTCTCCGTTTGTTTCTGGCCCCAACAGTGGGCAGTGATCTTTCACACGTAGCTGTGGGTGAGCCTCAGGCTGGAGAGCATCTGGACTCATGGGCGTGAGATGTGTCCTTTGTGTTTTTTTGGGGGGACCACTAGAATAACGGCTTGTCAAGCAGTGCCGGCCAGATGGGGGCGAGGAAAGCCAAAAGCTGGGGTGTGGGTCTCTCCTCCCACAGCGCTCTTTTTCTTTCTTTACTTATTCGGGGAGAGGGGAGCAGTAATCTGATCTCTCTGCCGCTACTTCTTGTGAGAAGAGCTACTTCGTATGAGCCTTGTCTTGCACTCCTGCACACAAGCACGAATCAACACCCTAGTTAAAGTCATTTAAAGACACATCCACACTCACTCTTACAGTGTTTTAAATGAATTTACAATTTTGAATTTTCTCAATAGTTGCTTTCCCAGTTATCCTTACTAAAGTTACTTTGTTTCAGCAACAGAGGTTTGCATGTTCACCCAACTTTAGAAAAGAATGATTATATTTGTCATTTGTGTCCACTATATTCTTAGTGCTATCTATATTTTCATGTACACACATGCCTGCACACACACACACACACACACACACACACACACGCACACACACACACACACATTCATTTGTGGACACATTTTTTCACCTGTATTCATTTTACATAATGATTTCTAACTATGAAGGATTTGTTATGCTCCATTTTTTTACTTTATGTTCCATGATTTACAAAAACAATAACTGTGCATAGTGTTTTCTTCATTAACCAATAAAACAACAAGAAACCAACAATCTGTTCTGTAAAATCCTTTCCTTGGGTTGTCTTCAATGAAAGAAATATTCAATAATCATAATCAAAAGGACATATAATGCAAATTTAAGTAGATAATTACAATGACATTTTTTCAGACAACTTTTTTTACAATGTCAATCGAGCCAGCAAGGGGATGTTTTGGCTCTGACTTGCCCCCTAGTGGCTGTATATTTTAATCCTTTCCGATCGACAAAAATTACGCAGATGAGTCTGTGAAATATGCTTCTTGCGCAGCTGCTGTATATGCACACAAATGCTAACAGCAAGTTTATTATGGTCACTAGGACCCTCAGTGTTGGGCACATATTGCCACTTCACTCACCACAGGCTTCAGCATTATCACCACATGCGGATTGTGGATCTGGGCATATTTGTAAATAAGTCACCTGACTTAAAGGTATTCACAGACATTTATGGCAAAACATGTACACTACAGACTACACACCCTCATATTTTTAAAAAGATGAATGATTCACTGCTCTTTCTAAATGTTAAGAAAACAGGCTTAAAGACCTAAAAGAAATGTACATTTTAATGCAAAAATCCACTCTACACATGCAATTTAACTCTAGAACAGCGGCTAAATGGATAAACCTATAACTGCTGCATGTGTCAATTGACGCAGTGCCCAGTTTTGCACAAGACGCTTCTTGATTAGGCCGCTGCTGCAGTATGTTTAGGTATTTATTCATACAGCCTGCTGGTATACATCCAGCAGACATAGCAAGTGTCCAATGGACTTTGGACTAAGAGCCCGTCGTCCAGCACCAGTCGCCTTATCTGAATCAGAATTGCATTTATTGGCCAAGTACATGAGCAAACACACACAAGGAATTTGATTCCGTTCGATGGTGTCTCTCAAGTATAACATTATTAAGCAACAACAGAATGTACAAATACATGTGTACATGTGTCTACACCACACCCATATGTCTCTTACAGAGCATGCTTGCTGCTGCAAAAGGCCAGTAGCTGCGATTTTGATTCTGATTCAGAACCTGATGAAATTATATCAATTGATGCTGTTAGTCATTCAAGCTTGTATACGAGTTTCATCAAAATAACCACCTCTTACCTTCATCACAGCAGCAGAGATTCCTGGCATCATTCCAGCAATTTTTGGCAATAACTTGTGTCCAAATTCCCCAAGCACTGTGTTAAGCATGCCAACAATTTTGTCTCATTGGTTGAAGCTCAGTCTAGCTTGTTCCATACCAGCTCACTTTTCAAAATTTTGATACGTAAACCATAAGGAATTGTGAGGATATTGAAGAATAAAGTGACTCAGCAGAAAGTGTATCTTTGAGTCTTTGAGAATAATTGGTGGGTTACTACAGACTGCAGTATACAGACTATAATATAAAAATCAATCAGTGTCATTTGTTTTACTCATGTTTTCCCTTAAAACAATTTGAAAAAAGCAGTATATCGTTAAATGCAAGGGAAGGCTCAGACTTTTGTGTGGGAATGTATCTCAGTTTAAAACATCATCGGCCATGGTTGTAATGCTGAGAACAAAGAGGAATGCGTTACACACCTCACGTGACCCGCAACAACATACATTGCCTCTAATGATTGTAAGTCACTCTGGATAAGAGTGTCTGCCAAATGCCACGTTAAATGTCTCTTTTTCTGAGCTTAGAAAAGCCAGGGGCAAACTGGTTCAAAGTTAAATTTGACTGAACTTTGAGCGCAGCATGAAAATGATAAAATGTAAAAGTGTGTGAAGCTTCAGGTAGTGCAGGGTCAAGGTGAAACTACACACCTCCCTCCTTAGGCAAGCAAAGATGTACTCAGCTCAAAGATATTCTCTCCTTGTGAAAGTCTGAGAGTGTCCTTAAGAGCAATTTCCAAAGACATGTACTGATGCAGAATGCTGTGATAGCCACAGGCTGCCGGGTGGAGGGCAGAGGGGTTATCCACAATGCCACCACTCTCTCAACTCCTCTTCTAATATGGACACTTTAGCTAATAGAATGTTAAAACCACAATGCAGAAACATTTCTTGTCTCAAGACATAATATTCATGGAGGTTAATTGAGCACACTAAATTGCCCCTAGGTGTGACTGTGAGTGTGAATGTGTGTGAGTGTGAGTGTGTGGCCCTGCGATGTGCTGGCCACTGTCCAGGTTGTACCCCGCCTTCGCCCGTAGCAGCTGGGATAGGCTCCAGCCCGCCCCCTGACCCCGAGTGCGGGATAAAGGGGTAGAGAATGGATGGATATATATATATATATACATAAACCCCTACTTTTACACGGATCAGCAGTCGCGGTATAAGTCCACCGTGGAACTATTACTGTAAATTCAGCTACATTTCCATATTAAAATAACTATAAATGATTTATTACTGATGAGCGATAAACAAACAAAGCACATCTTTGGATAGTGAATTACCACTGTTCTCAAAAGTGGGAGGTTTGAAAGAAGCCAATCCAAAAACATTATTTATTTCTCCTTGCTGGTGATTGGCTGCTGCCCAGTGAATTTCTGGTGTTTTTCGTTTTGTTCTTCTTGAAAGCCCTGCATTTTTATCACAGTAAATTAAATTAATGTATTACTGTATTTACCCTGCTTATACCAAAGAAAACAACAGCGCATACCAAAAAACGCTTGTGCATGAATTACAGTACAGTCTAAACAGGGGTAATAGGGGTATTTACATTCTGGCACTACAGAGGTTTAGTGTAAACTGTACAGTACAATTATTGGTTTACCTTTATTACATTTTCTTTCTGGGTACTGAGTTTAGAATGAAATTAAAGTGTGATAGGAGCATATTTCAGGTTTACACTATAACATTTTTAAGCTTGCTTTTTAACCACATTCACTGTACGTGGGTGCTCTTGGAGCGTAAGCAGTACGAAATGTATGTATATATATATATATGTGTGTGTGTGTGTGTGTGTGTGTGTGTGTGTGTGTGTGTGTGTGTGTGTGCCTCTATCACTGGAAACAAACCTACCTGGTGGACAGAATTAATTTGCACTAAGATATTTAAATGTATGGCCTACATTAGCCACCCTGTTGCCTCAAATTTTGTTTTCAGTGTCTGTTTCCTCACAATTGTCCTCTTCCACACTCCCACATTTCGTTTCCATTCACAGTCAAGCTCTCTCTGTCTCCCTCATGTTACTTTTCACTTTGCTTTTGGTCAGTGGATTTTGAAACAGGTACCAAGTTTGAGTTGCAGTGAGTTTAACCTTATCTTGCCTCTTTGTGTGAGTGTTACGCCAGACATGCCACATCGTGTTTTATCTCGTTTGTTTTTAATGCATTCATTGAGAGTCAATTTATGAACAATGAGTTTAACGATTGAATATGAAAAAGTGGAGAAAAGTGGGATTCAGTCCAGTGTGAGTCACGTTTCACAGAACAGGACCTAGAATACAGTTTCACAATACTTCACAACAACACATTGTTCTCTCACACACGAATAAGGAATGAGTGAGAGAGTTTACAATGTTTGTTCCAGTATAGTGAAGCTGTGATGTTTTGTCAGTTCCAGATGAACAAACAGTGATTTTGTTCATGGTTCAAAATGTCCACATCACAGGCAAGAGTATTTCTGAAGTTCATTGAAAAAGAATGTATCGTTTGTCCACTCTGCAGATGGTAATGACAGCCTGAAGCTTCGGGGAGCATACCCTCGGTCAACGTTGTTTGTTAGGAAAAAATAAGAAGTGCGCTGGCGGCCTGTCATTTCCTATTCAAGGCCCTGCTCAGCAGAATAATCATAATGATTGTTATTTGCTGGCTTGTTTACACACTGTAAATCATCACACACATGAAATCCTCACAAAACAGGCAGAAACATGTATACACACATACCCACATACACACACACACACACACACACACACACACACACACATACATGCAGCGCCACACCTGGTTTACATTACCAGTGAAAAGAATAATCATTGTTCTCTCTCTATCCCTCTCTCTCTCTCTCTCTCTCTCTCTCTCTCTCTCTCAGGCACATGTGGATTTCGAGAAAGGACTACATCATAGACAGGCAGTTCCAGCTCTTCCTTCTAGTACCACACAAGTGAGAACAAAACAGAACAGAAGAATGAAGAATATAGACATAAATTCCCCCCTAACCGGGTTTGGGGTTGTCCTTCACGGCCTAACCAGTGGCCCGGAGGGAGGCAGGAATAAGATGCCAAGGATCCATGTGACTCCTTCTCTTTTTCAAAGAGAGAGAAAAGGCTACTTTACATAAGCTGTCCCACTGCCAGCTGGCCTTCTGCAGAATAAGGGTAGACACCGCCCAGAGCCATCATACAGCAGACATTAGCCCTGCTAAACAATAAAATTTGTCTACTGCTCCCAGTTCTATATCACCTATTCATGAGATGGCCTCCAATAATTCACACAGCTCTCAGCATGCCTGCCCTGGAGCTTGTGTGTTTTCTGAAAGTGGATTGTGCCTGATTCTGCTGCCTTCATGCACTAAGCAAAACTTATGAGGTTTCAACCCTTCGAGTCCTAAATGACCTGTCCATTATCAGCCTACTGTTTGAACAAAAAGGCAGAAACATGTTTCAAACACATTGCTGGATCACTATACTGTCTGTTTATATTGGTTACACATTTAAAGCTTTCAGATTAAAATGTTACATTATTGTGCTGATTATGCTGCTGTAGTGAAAAGCTGTTGTAATTTTGCCACCATGCAGGACCACTCTCCTTTAGTTGATAACATTTAGCCACTTAAATGATAAAATTAAATAAATAGTGTGAATTTGCACAATATCATTTGGCTTGTTAATTAGTAGCAATGAAACAAGCCATTTGTGCATTTGTGGAAAAAAAGGAATTATAGACACCTGAAATATTCACTCTATATTTGGTGCCATTTCATGATAAAACACTGATGTTTTCTATGAGAAAACTAAATCATATTTTAGAGGCATTTTAAACAACTGCTGGTTTGAATGAGGGTTTTCCCCACCCAGTCCTGCACCATGCGTACGGTCTTCTGCTGTCTAGTTCTGCACGTGGTGAACAGATTTATACTGGTCAGTCCTAATATGTACTGAATTTTCTATTTATATAGGGTATAAATAGAAAAAAGCTATCACAATTAACAAAGATACCTTGATGATATAGTATGTTTTGGTGAGGTGCACAGTAGTGTTAATATGGATATATTTCTATGTTTTGGTTCCTTAATCATTTTAAAATTCAAATTATCTGCCATGATTTGCACACAAATGTCCCTATTGCACAGCAGGAGCACAACAGTATATTCATTTCTTAGGTCTGCTGCTCATTTCAAAAGTAGCATTTTCATTCTGTTGTCAGTGTCTTGTTCAAATTAGGAACTTCGGCTCTAAGCTAATTTTTCTCACAAGGCCTTTATATTTTCCTCATGATGGACTAAAGTGTTCCAGTGGTTGACAATAGGTCACTTTTAGAAACTTACTTTGAGAAAAAAAAGCAACAAGCTAAACAAAAGGCTAAAAACATCAGACTATCTACCAAGCAGACAACACTAACTTCAAATCAATGCAAAGACGTAATTATAACTCTGCAAGTGGAAAATACAACTATCCAGGCATGGGAAGGCAGGATAACTCCCATGAATGTATTAAGGAAGAGGAGGGCTGCTGGTCTACTTGCAGCTGTGTTACTGCTAAGCTCTTGTACATCTGTCTGATGTTCATAATTCACGATGACACATCTGAACGGGCTACAGGGATCCCCTCCGCAGTTGTTAAGTCCAACATGCTCCTCGTAGCAGGGGACAGTTTAGCGAGCTAAAGCATCTTGAGAAAAAAAAAGAAAGAGAATAGTTCATTTGTGGGCCTTCATCATGCACAGACTCAGTTCTTGGGAGTTCTTGTGAAGTCTACAGTATACACATTAACCCTGCGTATGTGTTTATTCATGGGCAATTAGAACCCATCCCCATCCGTCATTGAGAACTCATCTAGTATATTAAACAAAAGTGAACAATTTATGGCAAACGCTGAATCCTTAATAGGCAGCTAAGGGACCAGACATGAATTTACTGGACCTACATAGGCTGATTCATGGACAAATGATTCTCTGTAGTGGGGCAGTTGCTTCCAATATTGGTGTGTACAGCTTGCAAATGGCAACACAGCAATATGCTTATTATGCTTAGTCTGTCCAAACAAGATGCAGGAGTTTGTGCCTTTGACATGCCAACTCACTGTGGGTGTCACTTCCACCAAATACTATTAAACTAGAGAACATTTGATATAAAACTCTTTCTACTGCTGACTATGTGTACTGCTTTACTCTTGTACTCTGGTACATGAGATAGCATATAGGTCGCAAAAAAGGCCAAATGCCCCATTCTACAAATGACTCATATGGATAAAAATAATTCTAATTTGACATTCTAGTTCCGAAGGATTTGAGAGCGATGTTGCATACTATGAATAAGCTGCACTATGAAAAAACAACATAAAAAGAGAAGATAGCCATATGTCTGTAGTGTTGATAGAAGCTAAATTGTGAAATATGGAGTTAATTACTAATTAAACCTTACTTTGGACCATGTGTGTGCAAGTACCCCCTGTGAGATTAACGTGCATCTCAAGTAGTTACTTTCATGTTTGTCCAAACTGCTCCTAACTGCTCTTTTATTTCTGCATCTTCATGCATGTTGTACTTGAACTAGCCGATAAACTTGATTACTTGATTTTTACAAAAAGAGATTGCAGTTTACCTTCATTATGAGTCAGCAATTATTACTTATAGGCGATATTCTGTTCTGTATTCTGTTCAGTTAAGTGATTTTTTTATTCAAAGTTAGATTAGATGCATTACTAATGTAACTAATAAGAACTGAGCTAATCTGAATGTGATTTAGCTATATTGCTAGCTCTAGAGGAAATAAATGCCTGGAAAGCTTTGAAGTAATTGTGGTGTGATGTAAGGCATTTGTAAAGATTTGTCATTCCACATCCAAAGAGTACAGCAGCTAGAGTGAAAGAAGCTTTCAGCCAACATTCCAGAGTGTGAGAACCCATGAAAGGTTCCGGCTGGAAATGACAGAAGATAGTGGTTATGGTTTGGCCATGGTCCATGTCGAATTACTTTAAGCCCAAAGTGTCATTCAGACTGTGGCCAGACTCAGTGAGGACAGGAAGCTCTGGAAACAATACAGGGAGCTCACTCTGACACATGGAGTACCCACCTCAAACATTAACCCATGTGCTTCCTACTATTCTTTCTCTGTTTGTGTTAGTTCCCCCAAATGCTTTGTGGCTAGTTATATTAGTTATTCATCTACAAAATACCACCACCACTTCAAAAGTCTGGAATAAACATTTTCAGTAATACAGAACCATGCTGAAAATTAAAGCAGTGGATATGGTGGAAAAAAATGCATGTAGTAAAGACATTTGTAGAAGATTTGAAATTGTTGTAGGTGATTTAAAAATGACTGAAAAATATGTAAAGCCAAAAGATTGATTTTTTCAATAAATGTAACGTCCAGAATGCCTTTTAGAAGTGCTGATCCAACTTCAAGCAATGTAGTTTGTTTTTAATTTTCAGGCATTTCTGTATTTAATTTACCTTCTGTATGTAATTTCACCTAATATGTGGTTTTGTATATCTAAACAGTCATGAATCTATTTATATGACTTTTTGTAATCTCTATCCTATAGAATTAAGCAGGTGGTTTATTGTGACTGTTACTATTGTTACCATACTACGTGAAACACACCTGTAATATGTTACAAAGCTGTAGATGGTAAAGTCATCAGTTTTTCTGATGTAAAAAAAAACAAAAATTCATAGCAAGAAAATATACGAATTAAAATGAATAATAGTTGCAATAGTCATGTTAAAACATAAAAGTTGGTCTTTTTAAGTCTATATTGTCTTAGTAATCTTAAGTATATAAAGCAAAGGTAATTCCAAGCTGCCTTAGTCTGAGTAAATGTGTGTGTCGTGAATAGGAGTGGAGGATGAATTTATTTTGAGGACACACTTACACACAGACGGAAACAGGGGAGTGCCAGCATCACCTCAGGATATGCTTCTGTTCCTCTGTTACTATAGAGAGAAAAAGCACAGACAGGGCCACCACATATCTTTCAGCCCCAGTCTACAGTAGCAGCAATGCTTTGGTTTTTCCATCTGACCTCATGTATGAGTGGATAAAACTCTGTGAGTCTGTTTTTGGCTTTCCATGTCTTATTAGAGCAGGATCGTCTCCAGTCCAATCCAAAAGGAAAACAAACAAAGCAAGATATTCCACAGCATGAATTGCTGATGGAGGGAAAGAATCACAGAAGGAGAAGGGCTGGAAAGGCATAGCTTTGCACTGGAAATCTAATTAGAATGGATAAAGAAATTTGATGGAATATAAGCAAACCTTTTTCATGATCAGAAGTAGGGTCTGCATTTAACAGCAATAGTTTCCCATACTTAAACTATAGAGGCATTTAAAACACAGATTTAAAACACAGAAGGTTTCCAAAATCTCTCTGGCTGATCCAGGATTGAAGACTTAAAACAGGGACAAATATATGGACAAATGCAGACACCGGCACTCCAATATCGGCATGTCCCATAACTTTTTTTCACTTTTTTTCACAAGTTCTTAAAATACACTGATCATAATGTAATTTTTATGTAATTTTGTTTAAAAGCATGAACCTACACTTTCAAGCTACAAACACTACAGCTGCAGTGGTACCATCAACATACACATTCAGTATTAATTATTTAGGGAATATGAATAAATAATATTCTGTTTTTAATAGTTTTGGGCAAATAACTCTTTTTTTTTTTAAAGGTGTCATTGGGCCCTATCTAACTTTGAAGTTTGGTGGTTGCCCCACACACAAAATCCGCGAGTGCCTATGTAAAGTTGCTGTATTCTTCTTTATGCTATAATTATGCTATGGGCTTTACAAAACATGTAAGTAAAGTTCTTTGCACAAAATCACTCTCACATAAAGAGATCTCACCAGCTCTATTCTTGACAGTTTCAGTCTCTTTCAAAGCGAGCCATTTCAAGGCTGTGTCCCTTTTATACAAATAAAATGTTGCTGGCCTCGCCCCACCGATCCCATGCTTTTAACTTCTGGATTTTACTTTAGAATCCAGTCTTTAACAACAGTGAAAGTGTTTCTTTCTTTCTTTCTTTCTTTCTTTCTTTCTTTCTTTCTTTCTTTCTTTCTGTCTTTCTTTCCTTCCATCCCTTATATCTGTGACAGTGGTTCTAGCCTGTATGGTGACCAGGCTGAAGGAAGGAAGGGAGGGAGAAACACTAGGTGTATTGGGACACTTGACAACCGTGGAAAAAGCAGAAAACAGGCAGTATCCAGTCCTACATGTCCAACACTGAGTCAGACCCAGAGCAAGTTGAAACCAACACCAAGTGTGCCGGTAAACCCTGCACTTGGCTTATACATGCTCAAAAAAAACTGATGTATTGGCCGATCTTTAACTAATCTGGTGTTGGGGCACAGCGGAACATGTCTTTCCGTATATGTCCACAAGAACAAAACAAATATTTTATGCTGTGACTGCCATATTTTCATTTCTTTGCCTTAACAATGGTGGGTGTTGTTTTATTGTGTTTTCAGTGAGTATTGGCCAGCTGGGCGGAGCAAGGTTTTGCCACTGCAGTGATCAGGCATGACTGAATTCATAATACATAAAGCTGAAAAGACCCAAGAAAGGGGTGACAAGCAACGGGCTAGTGGGTGGAGTCTCGAGAGATGAGGGGCGGTTCTATGCAAATTGCCCCCCGACTGACTTCACAAACTGCTCGTTTTGAAAGGGTCTGAATTTGTGAAGAAAAGAGCTGATGAAATCTTTTTATGTGGGAGTGATTTTTGCAAAGAACTTTATGAATATGTTTTGTACAGCCCATAGACCTATTATAACTAAAGTCAGTTTTGCATAATTAGTCCCCGTTAAAGGTAACTGGCGTGATTCTCCTCTTGATTAGATGGCAGAACAGAGCTCACAGTCTGCTTTGCTGTTGTCATAATAACTGATTTTAAAGTGTTTCCAAACCGCTGACAGTTTTTTCACCTTTACACACTTGAACAGTAACTTTCTCAACATTTCCCCCACCTACCGAATGAGCATAACTACATTATATTTACCTATTGGTGTATCAGTAGTAACACCAAGTTAGAATGGTATCAGGCCCGACATCATGCTCACTTTGTGTTACTGATACTCGACCAAATTTCACCGAAATCGCATCCCTAGTTTTTACGTTCAATTCAATCCATTCACCTGGAAAACTAAATGTAATGTACATTTAAAATCCATCCATCCATCCATCCATCTTCTACTTTCTCATGGCTATTATTATTAATAATATATAAAAAAAATATGAAGTGATTATTTTATCAGATGCTGGCATGCATTTTAATGCCATTTCAAAAAATCTTTCCCTAACTAACAGCTACCCTTAACTGTGGTACAAACCCAAAAGCAAAACATCTCAGTTTATTGTTGAAAATTATATAACTCATAATTTTTGTTTTTGCTGTTTGGATATTCCAATGACTGGAAATAGGAATTCATTCAATATGTATGCCAAAACAACAATACATTCACAGCACAAGAAAAAGAAAAAAGAAAAATAGTTTATGCTTATAGTAGGGTGCAGAAATAGTTGACTGATCATTAATCATGAATGAAAGCCATGCAACAGGCTTTGATAAGAGATTCTTGCAAAATCAGATCAGTCAAAGAGGGCCCCAGGTGGCTCAGATTATTGTACAACTCTGGAAAAGGAACCTCCCTTTTATATGGAGCATCAAGTTACACAAAGAATTTGAGAAAGCACCTTTCAAGTTGCATATAGTGTCGATTTATATGTGATGTTAAGTGCTGGAGGCTGCTTTACTTGGGCCAAAGTTGGCTTGAATCATTCCATGTCAGGCTAGAAGTCACGGAGAGTGCACAGGAAACGTCATTGTGGGGCCTGTAAAAAAACACAGTTCAGAACTCACTCCTGAATGCACTGGAAGGGTCACAGTCTGCTTCATACAAAACACTAACCCTGTGCTTTCCATCCCGGCACACACTGGGATGTTCATCCTGGGAGGTGCACTATAAATACTTATAATGTATGTACAATCCATGTAGTCCCACAAGACATCCCGCACGCTATCATAAAGGCTCCAAACAAAAACAGACCCATGTGAAACATTTGCTACACAAGATACCTAACTAGTAAATGCTTCAAAGAAAACCCTTAAACATAAAGATATGATGTCATAAATATTGTTTTTGCAATGATTTTAGTTTGCTCCTAAAAAGTTACTATTATGCTAAACAGAGAGGACAGCATGCAGGCAAAAGTTTCCTGGCGAGCTAATAAAAACCAGTGTATGGAATTGTGTACACACAGATGTGTAGACTGCCACCTAGAACATAACTGACGAAATTCCGGACAAAGTAGTTGTGGCCCCTTTGACAGGACAGTCTAAGAGGTTGGAAAGCACTCTAGCCATGCTGTTATTTTTTATTAACTGCACCTTATTTTTATAAAATATAACTTTCAGTGGTGGACAGGGTCAGCATGGGTACTCTGACTGGTCTGCGGAAAAGTAGCCCAATACATAGCAAACCTTTGGGTATTTTTATATCATAGATAGTATTTAATTTATCAGGAATTTGGTAGCACTTTTGTGGGATCGAACCAGATGGGTATTCCCACCCCACATGCATCAATCAGCCCAATCAGCCACAACATTAAAACCACTTACAGGTAAAGTTAATAGGGAAAAGAAGGCACCAGGATGCATAACAGTAAGAACGCAAGCCAAAGGGGGCGATGCTGGAAAATGATTTCCTGGAATTCATGTTGTTACTTTGTGACATGTACCTAACCACTGTTGCAGACCATGTACATCCTTTCATTGCAAGTTTAGTACCTCTTTCAGCAGGATAATATGTTCTACCACACTGCAAACATTGCTCAGGAATCATTTGAGGAACATGACATAGGGCCCACATTGTGTTCTCAATTTGATCAAGCATCTGGGATCCATGGAGGCTCCACCTCACAACTTACATCACCTTAAGGATCTCCTGCTAACATTTTGGGGCCAGACACAACAGCACATTAGAGGACTTGCAGAATCCATGCCCCAACAAATCAGAACTGTTTGGCAGTCCAAGGCCAAACCATGCAAACCAACTTAGCCAAATAGTGTTAATGTTTTTGGTAAAAAAGTAAAAATAAGAGTCTGCTTTGTTTGATGGTGTGTGATTTTGTGATTCAGAAATACTCGCCCATGCACAAACACAGATTAGCAGAGCTGTGGGCAGATTCGTTTTATATGGATAATAATTCATTTATGTATTCATTCATTTTTTATCTCTTGGTCTTTGAGATTAGTAATGAGGGTGTTGAAGGTTTAAATAAAAATAAAAGAATAAAAAGTATGCTTTTTCTCTTGTAAATATGCTGTAGATCATTTTCAGTACAAATATTAAAGATTTCCACCAATACTCAGCCTTCTGTTGATGATAGATGGTGACCAACACAAACTGTACATGTTGATAGGATGTGTTCGCTGTCTGTACACCAGGGTAGACCTCCAGTGTAGAGGGCTGCAATAATGTTGCCAATTAGGCTCTTTTAAGATTGGCTGCCATTCATCTGCACTAAAGGGGGAATGAAGATTTCATAGTCCAAACACATTCCAGTACTAAAATGCTGTTAGTGAATCCCACCTTGCGAGAACGTAAGGCCCCAGTGAACTTTCCAGCATTCTGTTATTAATTAGTTAGTCACTCCAGTTCTGAGGCCAATGTTTGGAAGCAACATGCAATCCAAGGCATTGCAAAGGAGAGTTGCTGCAAAAATGTTTTCTTTAGCTTGTCTAATAGAACAAAATATGTCCATGAGCAACAATATTCCTATTTACTAGTAGCTGTCAGTATCAGCACTATGAATCTGCGGCTCAATTAAAAGTGTAGAGTCAAAACAGCCAACTTCAATTCTAATGCTTCGTGGTGAACTGTATGTCTGACCTGAACGCCTTCAAAACTATGTGCTCTCCAAAATCACGAATCTCTCCCTCGACCCCTTTCTGTCTCTCTTGCCAAGATCCTCTTCATCAGGCCTCCTCTTCCTTTCTTTCCCTCCCTACACCCCTATTGTCTGCAGCGCAGTCCAGAATCGGTGCAGATGTTTCACTTTAGCCACTGTCTCGGGGGGAAAATCACTCTGAATGCTAATAAAACGAACCCCACCACACCCTACACAGCACGTAACCCCAACAGCATGAGGAACAACACACAAGCTACACAGAAGAGTTATGGAACAGTTTGGATGCAGGAGCACCCCTGCCGACACATGTACAAGCACACAAAACACCATTTCCACACATAAACGTACCCCAGGTCCACTGTGAAAAAAAATACCCTCAAACTTTAAAAAAATAACAAATAAAAGTAGCATAAG
>JBBMFX010559220.1:0-16007 GCA_037832545.1 Rhabdalestes septentrionalis
ACTCAATGACAGAGCAAAGAGGAAGCTCCCACTTCCTGTTTATATACCGTGACACGCTCGTTCCCCTTGACCTTGACATGTCACATGGTCGTGCATGTGACAGTTACATTAGCAATGCATCAAGATACCTTGATACCACTTCTGGGACACAGGGGACTGTGAGGGTTTCCTTTCAAGTGCACATAAAATGACATGACACCAAAGAAGATCATCCTGACACCTAAGGGCCAGGTGCACTGCCAGACCATGATAAAGGTGAGTAAAACTCTGCTTAAAGTCAACCCACAATAGGCTGCCAGAGCAGACAACATTGCAGGTTGTGTGCTCAGAAGATATGCTAAGCAGCTGGCAGATTTTCTCACAGACATCTTCAATAACTTTCTGAACACAACCATCCATCGTCTACCCCTTTATGCCACAGACAGTCACCAGCACGTCACAGGGCAACACACTAACACCTAGGGGTAATTTAGTGTGCTCAATCAACTTATCCCTAATCATGCATGTTTTTGGCGGTGGGAGAAAACCCACACAGAGAACATGCAAACTCCACACAGAAAGACCCTGTGCCCGACCCAGAAGTCGAACCCAGGAGCTTCTTGCTGTGAGGCAACAGCGCTAACCCCTGCGCCACCGTGCCGCCCCTTCAGAATGCAACCATTTTCCAATATTGCAAAGCCACCAGTGATTATCATGCTGGTGCATTCACAGCCATCATCATGAAGTACCATGAGAGGCTCACCATGAGACACAACATGTCACAGTAGTTTTGTCATCCCCCTCACTGCAGTTTTCACAAATTACAATGTTAGATAGGGCCCTACACAACCTTTCAAATAAGCCTGAGCACGAAGCTCTCCTCCACCCAAAAACGAATAAACTCACGTTAAACCTCCCCAAGCTATCCCAATTTATTTGACCCATGGAAATTCCATAACACATAGCTCCACTGAACACGCACCAATCTGCATCAAACTTCACAGTAAAATAGGCCTTTCCAACAACCCCTTCAAGCCCCCGGAGTTATTAGCAGTAAACAGTTTGAGCCTGAGAGCAGTTAAAGGCGCGTCTGTCTTTAATAGAGCTGGAGAGGATTAAAATGCGCACACATATTTCCTTCATGTTCTCAGAACCTCAACCATAAAGGACCAGGAATGCCTTTACTTCCTGTGGAGACGGAGGAGAGCGGGACCCCACACAGTCCTCACCAGGCCTACAGAGGTACTGGAGAGAGTATTCTCTGGAGCTCCATCATGGCTTGGTACAGGAATTGTTCCATTTTGGATCTCAAGACTCAACCGAGAATATCAAATGATGTTGCTAGAATACAGTGTCTGTGTCAATATTGAACTCATTCAGATGTCCAAATGCCCTAGTATTTTGTTGCTTGTGTTTTTATTGCACTCTCTATTCTTCTTTCTCTGTCATCTTTATTTTGTTCACTATTTCATTGAATGTCATTTTATTGAATTTTACTGTGTATTGTGTTTTTGGCTTAAATGTAAATACACCTAAATATTTTGACCTGACTTGACGTAATAACTGGGGTGACATATGCGGCATGGATTTTACTAGTGGCCTGCATAATATATATATATATATATATGGGGCCAGGAATATATGGACAGGGCCAGACGTACTGAATAGTGATTAATTCTGTGATGAAGGCATCTTATTATTTCCTTAGGGAATCTTTTTTCATTCTTCCTTACTCTTCTGGTTGACCGGAGGAAAATGAGTTCCCCTTTGGGGTTTTGGTTCAACCTGACATTTCCTCCTCCAGGAAATTCATCCTTGCCTCTGTCACCCTATGCCTGTTCATTAGAGTCTTGGATTCGGTAAAGCTTCAGCTGATTCAGTGTACAAGCTCCCTTACTACCTAATAACTGATCTACAGAGAGCATTCAGGCATATGATGGTGAAATAAAATAAAGAGCCTGCAAACATCTAGATGACATTGTTGTGGGGCAACATCTAGAAAGTTAGCAAAACCAGGTAATTAATTTCAGACTGATTCACTGAGAGGGACTACTCAGTGAATATACAAAAGAACACTTCCATGCATGCTTTCGTTCAGTTTCTATGCCACTTTTGGTTTCTGTTATTATTTAGCTAGGGAAAAAAACCTTACTGACTTAAAATTTTGAAGATGTGCAATATGTGCAAGAAGCAAGAGGTAAACAGACAAAAAATCTAATTAAATAAATGATTGCCAAGGTCAGGGGAAAATTCAGCAGTATGCACTGATGTTTCTTGCTTTCCATTGCTTGAGCCCATTATTGAGCCCATGATTTCTCAAATATGATGCTTTGTTTAATTGAAGGCTGTAGCCATGGAGTCAATGTTCATCATACGGTTATTGCCATGGAGTCAAAAATCTGCTACAAACACCACCCCTCTCCAAAATAAGATGATTTTTTCTTGCTAATATAGACAAATATTATATTTTGGGGGGGAATTGGGTGATGTCTGGAGAGGCACCTTTTCCTTATCTCAGCCATGTAATGTGCTGGTACTATAACAGACCTTTACAGTTTTATCCAGTCATTTGTCACATTAACAATGGGTTGAGCTACAAAAAAGTTGTGTTGACATTTCTTCCGTCTATTTTACACTACATTAACTGAAATGCAGCCTGCCTGGAACTCCATGCCATGGCATTTAACATCAGCATGCTTTCTCTGTGGTTCACATCACACCATCACATCATACTCCTGTTTCAGCTCAAAACCATTACAGTACTTTTAATGGCAACAGCAGGTACAGTTCATTGAATCATCTTTAAAGTCTTGCAACAGTAGACTTTCTTCTAAATTGACTGTTCTTTCTAAGTTTTGTTATTAATATGATTGCTTCAGCAATAATACTTCAGTTCATTTTAAGTTTTCTTTTTATTGTTACAGCTGAATTTTGTTGCTGATTCTCCTTCACACCAGGCTGTTGTTCCCGAGTGAGGGGGTGCTGCGGACAGGATTCTGCATACTGGCCCCTCTTGCTGTCATTCGTGTGCATGTGTGTCTGTGATGGGTGCTGATGTGAGTCCGCACCTCCCCGTAATTAACATCGGCCCACCAGGCATATGCCCGGTATGCCCAGTCCAGCACAGATTAAATCTGACGCTCTCTAGTGCATACATTTACTATACTAGAACTGTTCTATCAGTTTGTTAGGACTTGAGTAGCAGTGATTAAAATGTGATAATTTTCCCCTTTGACTCATATGGTGGGATGTTCTATCATTGTAATGTCATTTTGCACTACCAGCAATAGGCAGAGCCACATAAAGCAGGCTTTGGCCAGCAATGAATGAAGCAAAATGTAGCAGCAGTGCTAGAAGGAGTCTGCAGGCTAGGAGCATTGTGTCTCGAGCACTGTGATTGGAATGAGTCAAAGCAGAGCTACTACAGTGGAATAAATTGTAGGGTTAATACAAAATGGAACCATTTTCATGCATGGGCTCTGGTACAAAGCTGCTAACATTTCTAACCTGATAACTTATGATGGTAAAGGAGCCATCCAAAAATGTTTTGCTCCGCTGATCAAAGAAATTATGGGACAACCACCAATGCTGATTATTAACACGCTATATTTCACATGTCTACTGTTTTACTTAATTCAGTAATATTTACATAACTTCTTTTTAATTTCAGACAGCAGTTTTCCCACCTGTTTTCAGTCATGTCTGAATATGTACGTGTATTATCCCTAATGATGCTTCAGTGCATGTGATTCAATGAATGAAAAACATTTGTAACTAGGGAACAAATGTTTTCTGGGGTAACTTGGAGAAGTGTTGGTACCTTGGCCTTTGTGCAAAAGTATTGGCAGCCATGCTTTATTGACTGTTTATATATCAGCCCTCACATAACCACAGTAGACACCTACTGGGGGCATGCTTGAAAAATGAAGGTCATTGTAACAATGACAATTGTTTTATAACTGTGTGTATGTACCTCTTGTGGATAAAAAATGTCAGAAAGCACTATTGTCCCATGGGCATCTTAACTTTATAAAATGTGGCCTTCTTTGCAAAAACTTTGGACACCACTGCGATATGCCATCTCTGGTAGAATCTTAGTTTTCAGGAGGCTCCTTTTTCAAGGTTTTTCTAGGTAAGTCTAGGTTTTATCATGTAAGGGACAACCTTGCTTGTAAATAATTTAATTAGGATTGTCTACCTAGTAGGCTGTGAGAAGCTGACTGACTGCTCCTCACATACTAAGAGTGAAGCACCCATGTATGTTGCTCTGGAAGCATCTGCCAGAACCCATACATATAAATGTAAATGGCTACATAAGCATTTCTCCTCAGCAAACAAGAAATACAGGGAGCTGGGGGTCTGAAGAAAGCCTGATTTAGTAAGAAACATGACAACTGGCTAGCATTACCTTTCAGAATATGTTAAAATAAAAAAGGATTCATACTAATACAGATTTTATAACTATATTATATATCTATATAACTTTTATAACTATATTATAAATCTATATAATATATATAAAAGCATAATTTACTCTTTCCACCAAGTTAGCCCATTTCTATCAACAGCAGTAGCCATTTTATGGATGGAACATATGAAAAATGCCCCCATAAGCCCAGTACAAATATGTGCAAACCGATTCCTTATTATCTACTGAAGTTTACTCAAAGCAGACCCTGGCAAAGGCAATATAGGTAATTCATTGAAGTGCTCTTTAAATTGTTCAGTACGACTGAGCTTAGACCACACTGCTAAACAACTGACACCTGCTTCTGTCACTTCAAATACATCAATCGCAAAAAAAAACTGCTGTTGATGTTTTAATTGTTGATGCATAATAATACTAGCATTAAGACTTTCAATACACTGTTCATTCCATAATAAGATGAAATAATTTGTTGTAAAGGCATAACATTGAATGATGGTGGTGGCAAAGAGAAATAAACAAGCAAAAGACAAAAGAGATCCAGCTCATTGCACGTAAAAAATAAGATAAGATAAGATAAGCATTTCAGAGCAGCATGGCAATGTGGCACAATGAAAACTAAACTAAATGAAAAGCACCCTAGCAGGGGCGCCGCCAGAAATCTTGGGCCCCATGAAAGATTAGAATTTTGGCGCCCTCCCCCTTTATTAAAATAATATTACTAGCCCCTAACAGGGCCCCATGTCAATGCTGGGCCCCTAGAATCGTTCTAACCTTTCTCCCTCTGGCGGCGCACCTGCACCCTTGTCCCACCATGTTTTCTGCTGCTGCCCATAGTGGGCTAGTGCTGACTAGCTAAGAATCTAAAGTAATTTAAGGTAACATCTTGTCTGAATTCAATGTTGTTAAATGAAAACCATATTAAACCATAAGCTTTTGCATATTTTATATGTCTATACATATTTGATTACACAATATTGTCTTTAAAATATTTGATTTCAATTCAAAATATTTCCCTTAGATTTTGAAGGTGGAATACCCTATTCTCATATTATGTGTTTCAGGATGCTCCTCATTATGAAACAATCCGTTTCTAAGGGTATTTAAAGTAGGAAACATTAAAAGGCATGCGATTACACCAGAGGCCATATGATTAATACCCATCATGTGCTTATTAGTTGTTAATTAGATATGGTCTTCTAATACATTAGCATCAAATTAGGATTCGTATCACAACTTTTACTACATTGCCAAAGAGATGCTGAACAACTGATTATAACTAATGTCAAGAATGTAATTATTTAGACTTAATGGCAATAAAACTTCCATAATCAAATTTTCATTTCCCTCAAGGGCTATAGGAGAATTGCTCTTCTTAACAGGTTAAAATTTAAATCTCTGCTAAAGGGTAAATAATTGTAATATGTAATTGGGGCTGTTATGGAAAAATATTAAAAAATTATGTTTTAAACAGTTCTCCAATATACAAATGCACAAGAAATGACAGATCTAAACACAAAAATATCCAAAAACATAACTGATATAACAGTAACGTGGAAAACCAGAGTAAATCAGAAGATACAGCATGAAAGCTGGAATACAGGCTGGGTTAAGAAGAAGGCTTCACGCAGCCTTAATGATGAGTTTGTTGGTTATCACTCTATTAGTTCGTGAGACATATTCATGGTGAGTCACATCATATAAAAGAAGAAGTTAAGAGCTGTTACAGAGATCTAGCTGAGTCACACCATCACCCATGCTGCTGCTGAGCTAGCTGGCTGCTTCTATTTCCACATTGATGAAACAGCTGACTTTGGTAGTAACAAAGGAGACTGGTTGGTGTGGTCTACAAACATGGCCATTTTGAGTAAAATTTCAGAATTCACCTTGTTAAAATAAACACCATGTTTTATCAACCATCACTACTGCAACTGGCACTGAAACATGCTATTGCTTGGCTAGAATTTCAAGCTATTGGATGTTATTAGCAGAGAAACTGATCAGCATGATATGTCATTCATTGTAGCATGTGGCTTTGAATGAGTCTATCTCCAGGTGTACACTAGTCAGGTATGCCCTGTGTATAGAAGGCAGGATGTGACCCTGGATGTACAATTATGGCCTATCATGTGCAACAGCCTGAGGCCTTCATTCCCATCTACAGGTTACATAAAGTTATATAAAGAATTCTATCTACTTTGCATAAAGTGTTTGAAGCATCAGGACAAATAACTCAAAACTTTGTGAATTGATTCTAACCCAACATTTCAATACGATCAGTAATACGTTTGTTTAAAACCTCCACAACCCAGCCCTCAGCTGCACAATCTGGGTTAGTGTATGCCCTGACCACAGACTGTCAGACTAGGCATTTGCTTCTCCTCCAGTTTCAACAGCACTGGTAAACCACAAAGCTGTAGACTTCATTATGTTTGCAGAGCCACATCATTATATGGCTGAATTCTAATAACAAATCTGAACAGAGGAAAAGTGCAGAAACTGGGTAGTGCAGCCTTGTCTTAAAACAAAAGCAGGAAAGAGCTTATAATTGACTTTTTAGGAATAGAGAACATTTCCCCTCCAACATTAATGAAGCTGAGCTTAACTGTGTCCTCAAGATCCTCCACCTCCACATTCCACATCACTGAGGACCGAAGAGAGCCTGTCTGCCTCACAGCTTCTGGTCAGGCTGCTGGAATCTGATCCTAGCTGCCAGTTGACTCTCCCACCATCTGGACAGCATCTTCCCCGACCCATTACCCAGCTGAACTTGTAACTAAATATATAAAGGTGGGACGTGTGTTGTGGAAGGTGGAAGGCAGTGTAAACGATGAGACATATCATTATAAAGCAAATGTATAATATATATGTTTTTATATAAATAGATGAAAACATTATTTTTTCTACTTTAGTTTAACTAATTTAACTTTCTGGTTCAACTAGTTAGCTCTCCAACTTTCCTTTTATTCTAGGTTCTAATATGCTATTGTGTTCATGCTGTAGGGAGATGCCAGTCTTTCAAAATAACACTGGAAAAAAATTGGCTTCAAAAATTGGAAAAATCTATTAATACATCAGTAATTTAATTAATAGCACAGACAAAATGCCTATAAATGCCTATTCTAAAAATTCTGTTTCTGATTCTGATAAATACGTTTCTGGTCACAAATCAGCCTACTATAATCTGTTTGCCCAACCAAAATATGAAACGCCTGTGAAGTAGTATAAGCATTTATGCACAAACCAGAGAGTGTGATGCAGGATGTGTGATATATACAGTGGAAGAGGAAGCAGGACCATTTTTGGTTTATTTCTGATTATGAAATCCTTATATTTTTGTTTATCAAACACTTCTTTTGATAGCCAACAAAGGAGCCAACAAAGTTTTTTCCAAAAGCTGAGGTGGTGTATAAAATTTAATTATCCACACAAGTGGTTACATCTTGTAAAACTGTCCACTCTATTCAACATTACACAGCTTTAATTTACATATGATATGCTTCATCTGTTATGATAATTTTCATGCTGAAGAACTGGTCTGTCATGGAAGCAACTGCAGACACAAATATATTTCACTGTTGGATATTATTACAAAAACTTGTTTTAATTTTACATTGTGCCACCTTGCTGTGTCTTTATTCTTACTCTTTGACTAATTTTAGTATAACACATAACTTTGAGACTAGAGATATAAAAGCTGCTAAGATATTTAAATCTGTCTAAATCTATCTATATTTGCTCTCAATATGTTCAAAGGCATACTCATAAATAGCAATGGAATTGTGTTTTCTAGGACTGGTGGTAATATTTAAAGAGAACAAGGCCTTATCTACACGTGCATTGTTTTTGTTTTTTTTGTTCTCTTTCTATGCATTTATGCCATTCATATTTGCATAAATGGAGGAAAACCCTGGTTTAAAAAACATTGTTTAAAAAATACCTGTGTACTTCTAACATGGTCCTGTGTAAATACAAGGTATATAAATTAGAACAAGAGCATAGATGTCTGTTAAATGTGTGAGCTTGTAGTACTTAAATGTATGTATTATAGTGTGAGAGTCTCTTATTACCACCGTCAAGGCTGCTAAGTCTTTTTCAAGTATAATTACTTAAATTATCCATCAGTGTGAGTGTGTAAGGTGACTGGCTCATATTGGTCATTACTGCCACAGCTTTTGAAGCTAAAGCAGACTTTGACTTTCTGTTCTGATTCAAATACTCTGATCACAGCATTTCTATTTCTGGGAAATTGAGAATTACTGCGTGCTCTTTTATTGCTTGAATTTTTCACAACTGGTGAAAAAAAATAAGATGGCATTTCAGAGCAGCATGATAATGTGGCACAATGAAAACTAAACTAAATGAAAAGCACCCTAGCAGGGGCGCCGCCAGAAATTTAAGATGTTTATTTGTCACATGCATAGTCATACAGGTACAACACGCAATAAAATGTAACCCGAACTTCTCCTAATGACTGTGTAGACATTATAACACATCTACATTTTGAACATAAAAATCTAAAATTAAGACACAAAAAATAAATAAATAAAGTACAAAGTATGTATATGTCTAAATGTAAGTACAATTAAAATGATGAAAATTTTAATCTGAAATTTTCTAAAACATAATCTAAAGTAAATACTTCAACTAAAGCACCAAGTGACAGAAATGTAACTATAATACAAATGAATATGTATTAAAATAAATATAGGAACAGTGTGTACAATGTGCAAATGTAATGCAAATGCTAATATGCAATGTGCCTTATATCATGCTAGCACAGCGATGAAAGCAGGGTAATGTAAACAAAACGATTTACCAGAGTAATGGAAACAGATTGACCAGAATAATAGCTGTAGTGTAGTGGCATGTACAGAACAGTTTACAGTTTGGACTAATATATCAGACATGAGATGCAGTATGGTTCTTTGATATGAGAGGGTGATGCAATGAGGGGAGTGGCGGCATATTTTATTTCAGCACCGCTATGCGGGGCATGGGGGCATGTCCTGATTCAGAACTCTGATTGCCTGAGGACAAAAGCTCCTCTTGAGCCTCTCTGATTGCAGATGTGGAAAAAGTCAGTTACTGGGGTGCGATGAGTTCTTCACTGTCCGAACTGCTCTGGACCATCATCTGTTGGTCTAAATGTCCTGCAGCGAAGGGAGAACAGACCTGCAGCATCGTTCTGCTGCACAGATCACTCTCTGAAGGATTGTCAGTCCTGCACACAGCTGCTCCCCTATCAGGACGTGATGTTCTGTGTGAGGATGCTTTTCACAGCGCCTGAATAGAAAGTTCTGAGGATCACTGAAGAGTCCCCGAACTTCCTCACTTGCCTGAGATGGTACAGGCGCTGCCTAGCCTTTTTGGACTGGACCTGGATGTGAGCAGTCCACATCAGGTCTGAAGAGATGTGGATGCCAAGGTATTTGAAAGACGACACCCTCTCCACTGGAGCTCCGTTAATGACAAGGGGCTCGTAGTCTCGCTGCTGTCTCCTTCTGAAGTCCACCACCAGTTCCTTGGTCTCTCCAACGTTCATTTGGAGGTGGATTTCATGGCACCATGATGCCAGGTTCTTCACCTTGTCCATGTATGCCGTCTCATCATTGTTGGAGATGAGGCCCAACACCACGGTGTCATCAGCAAACTTCACAATGGTGTAAGAGTCATGAGTGTGGAGGAAGTACAGCAGTGGCGAAAGTACACACCCCTGTGGTGCTCCAATATTGGTGGTGAAGCTGTCAGAGACACACCTTCCTACCATCACCACCTGAGATCTACCCGTGAGGAAGTCCAGCACCCATACACACACACACACAGCTTTTAAGTCCTAGGTCCCTCAGCTTTGTGTACAATCTACCTGGCACTATTGTTTTGAAAGCTAACCTCAGGTCTCTGTGGATCTGTAGTCTACAAACAGCAGTCTCACATAGTTACCCTGTTTCTTGTCCACGTGTCTGAGAGTGGTGTGCAGGACGTGGGATGTGGAATTCTCTGTGGATCTTTTGGGTCAATAGGCAAACTGGAGCGTGTCTGTGGTGCTGAGTATGGAGGAGGAGATGATTTTCTTGGGCAGCCTCTCAGACACCTTTATTACTTTCAAAGTCAGTGCAATGGGCCGATAGTCCTTCAGGCTTAAGGGCATATTGTTCTTGGTCATGAGGACGATGGTGGATCTTTTGAAACAATGGGGGACCACAGACTTTGCTAAGGATTGGGGGATGAGGAAAATGGTGCTATAGTCCGATTTTTCGAAAGCTGGCTGTGAAACAGCTTTGTAGCCATGCTTGTATGGGATGTAGCAATGGTCCAAGGTCCTAGCTCCCATTGTCAGACTCGTAACGTGTTGGTAAAATTTCGGCATAACTTGTCTGAGGGCTGTGCCTGCATTCAGCACATCATTTATTTCAGACAAAGCTGTACCTGTGTCCGCATCGAGCGGGATGTAGAGTGCAGGAAGAAGGGGCGATATTTTATGCTTAGGTGTTCTAGGTGAGGCGAGCAGCCACTGGAAAGAGTAGAGACACTCCTGGCATCGCACCACTTGTTGTTGACCATGAAACACACACCTCCACCTTTTGTTTTGTTCCACTCTGCTATCCTATCAGTGCGGAACACTGAGAATGAGTCCAATGGAGTTACGGCACAGTCAGGCATGGTGGGGGTCAGCCATGCCTCTATAAAATACCGAATATTACAAACTCACGTCTCATTGGAAAGTAACTCTGGCCCTTAGGTCATCCAGCTTGTTCTTCAGAGGCTGTACATTAGCCAGCAGGATACTAGGCAGTGGTGCTTCATGTGCTTGCCGTCTCAGTCTGTTCTAGATGCCAGCGTGTGTCCCCCAGCGCCTCTTTGTTCTGCGGCTCAGGCGAGCGCTGTGTCCTTTGTTGTGCTCTGAGCCACGCAGTTTCTCTTTCTGCCACGACGGGTCTGGTTTAAAAGTGTCTGAGATTGCTTGTGCCAGGTTGTTTCTGACACTGAGAAGTGTCATACTATCATAAACTATTAAACCTTCTTTCTCTTGCGCTCAGGTGCATTTCCAGATGGTGTAGGGCATTTCGGCGCATCTTAATGCTTTTAGAATAACGAAACAAAACCACAAGATAGACAGGCAGCAACCAATAACTGAAAATGTATTTGAATTTATATGTCAATTACTATTTATCTTACTTTATTATGTTTTTCTTAATAATTTAGAACTACAATGCATTAAAAAAACATATTGCCAAATATCTGCCTTTTCTGCATTATTGTTTTCACTATAAGATAGAAAAAATCTGCATTAGACTGATTCTGCGACTCCAAATCTGCAGCGTTACTGTATTTCAAAATAAACTGGTAACTTATCTGAAGTTAAATGCTTAGAAAAAGTACTTTTGTACTTTGTAGTTTGTCAAAAGTGCAAATGTAAAATATGTGTTTGTTGTGATACGCTACATACTTAGGGATGTTGTAAATAACTTGGGCTTTTACAGTTTGTTGTCAAATTTGCTTATACTTGAAAAATGCCATATTCCCACTTTCATTGTGATATCCTTCAGCTTTGAACAGCTCTTCAGCTCCAGGGGAATCATGGATTAGGACACTGTGCTGTGGTTGCATATTTCATCATTTCTCCAAAGGAATTACATCATTAATGACATTTATGTATATTACTTATTACATACTAGGTTTCCAACACACTAATTAAAGTAGCACCCAATTTTCACACACTTTAGAGGATGAATGTGTGCCTGTTTGGACACAGTCTTCAGCCAAATGAGAACAGATATTCTACAATTGCTCAGTGAAGTTTCATCATACCAACTTTACTTAATTTGGAATTCAAAGTGTGTGATAGCCAACAGCTGCAGGATGTTGCAACAAAATGTGCTTGCCACTCATTGACATAAACAGAACACAAAAACAGAATTCAAATGAAATCAACAGTCCAATACAGACTACACCCCCCACCCCTACCCTCACCCCACAGTGCAGAAATTTTGTTTTATGAAGACCAAGTGTTATAAATGTTATGCTGTGTCATGATGCAAAAATATTTCTAGAGAGAGAGAGAAAGAGAGAGAGAAAGAAGGTGTACTGAGCACAAAACAGATGAATGTTGTCTGAGATTTGAGATTTAAAAAAAAAAATATATATATATATATATATATAAATATATTATTACAATAAATATAACCTTTTTATAAAATTCCCTAATGTTGATTAATGAGCCCAATAATAACCTTAAAATATTAAGGTGTGATGTGTGTGTAAATCTACTTTGTCTTGAGTGCTTCATTTGAGTAGCATTTTAATGAAAAAAATGCAATGCTGTGGTACATAAACATGTCTACACACTTTGCAGTATTAATACTAATTTGAGAGGACTATATTGGCCAATAACATTAGGGGTGCAGTCTAATTAAACAGTAGTCTCTTGTATTGGCCAACTGGCTGGCACTGTACACTGGCAGCATTTTGCAGAACATATACATTTTTTGAGACTAAACCATGGGACTTAATAGCTGTAAAACTTAGTTTCATACTTCCGTAAAATTAATAAAAGAGAAGGTTTGACAAGGGTGTGCCTAATATGGTAGCACATTATCACCAAACAAGGAGAAGCTCATTAATGATGTCTTAGTGACCTAGGAGACTGTGATGTGGAGGTCAGGAGTAGAGAAGTGTGGATGGTTGTGCTAAAAATGCTTGTGCTCTAGTTAGTAATAGCAGCAGTTTCAACTCTGGGTTACACCAATCCAGGAAAGATATTCTAAATAAAGATAATGAATCATGGATATTACACAGGGAGGTATGATGGTGCCTAAATATGCATACGCAGTGTGGACATCTGTAAAGTATCTCCAGAAAATAATGTATCTCTCTGTAGCCATTTGTGATTTTGTGTCTAAGTTGTGTATTTTCCTTAGGACATTCCAAGATCTGGTTCAATAGTTTTAGCCAGTAAATCAAGAACAGCATATATACTTTAGGAAAGATCACAATTTGTACCGAATTTATTCATGTTCTCTCTTGGTTCACTACATATTCCATGTAATTCCAATCAAATATTATTAAGTTGAGAGCATTTTGAGAGTCTTTTTTCCCAATTAAATTGTTATCCTAGCTGTCTAAAGGGCATTCTTTTGTAATGATGTGGGGAAAGGCCACAACCCACAGGATGGGAGGCCTAAACACATCTCAGAACACACAGATTGATTCCGAAGCTGATGCACAGCGAATCTTGAATCTTGAATTATTGGCTCCAGGCTTCCTGTTCCTGATTTTTCAAGCTGTAAGATGCCACCCAAATGTCCTCCTGGCAATGCACCTAAGCGCAAAATAAGGTGTAAGACGCTCGAGGAGAAGGTTGAACTCTGGCACATACTTTGGGAAGGAAAAGGTCATGTCGCACGCAATTATGGCATCAATGAGAGCACCGTACGGGGTTGAATGGGGTAGGGGGGATGAGAGGGCCATTTGTTATAATACAGTTTGAGATATGTAACTGAATAACAACAACACTGATTATTATGCATTATTTATTTTATGCAGGGAAAGTAAAGTTGATCAAACTCCCAATCAACGTCTGCGTGGATAAAAATGGCCACCTCCTGTTTACTCTCCCAAAATGTTATAAAATTAATATATATTAAAATAGTTTTCAGCTTTCACTAACATGATTTATTAAATTAGCATCAGTCCTTGTCATGAAAAGCACAAATTCAAATTAAGAATTTTAACTACTAAATTAATTAAATTATTACTGTATTTACCTTGCTTATAGCAAAGAAAATGGCAGCTCATACCAAAGAAAACATTCTTGCATTGATTAATTGTGGAAGTCGGGATACAGGCTTACATTAACTTTTTGGTAAAAGGTAATGAATTAAGCGGAGTTTAAATTGAAATTAAAGTGTTTTTGATTCAGTCATAATTTTTTTGAACCGGACTAATAATTGTTGGCAAAACTCCAGCAAATTTGTGGAAACTGCAGAAATCATCCACATTTCTGCTTTTTTTGTAGCAGTATGTAATTTTTGTGCATTTTTGTGCTTGCTTATTAAGAAAAATATAATGTACTTATTTTAAAACAAATATGATCATAAATTCAGCTACATTCCTATGTAAGATATAACTGTTTTTGTTCCGTCCTTAGAAAACAAAGAAAATGCTTTTGGGATGCGATTTTTATTACAAAAAAACACAGAATCTGCATATAAAAAATAAGAAGTAGTACGAGGACCTATAACCACAAAGCAAAACTAAAACAAAAGACACATCAGGAGCAGGAAACTTAGCAAAGTGAGGGAAACCAGCAACTCAATACAAAACTCATGAAACTTCAATACTTAACAGATGAGGTTAGTAACCAATCTCATAACATAGATTGCAGAGTGACTCTGGACACAAACATACATGAATTACAAAATAAAAGTCTCTATAACAAAACTAAATAATAGCGGCCTCTTACGGCGGCTGGCCAATACTTAACAATAAGACGTGCCTCTGGTGAACAGTAAATCATAGCATTGTAAATATTATTGCTGATTACCCCTACATTTTACTGTATTAAATTACTAAAACTACTCTGATGTATTACAGTATTACCTGTTTATACCAAAGAAAACAACAGCACACACAAAAGAAAATGCCCATGCATTAATTACAGTACAGTCTGTATGGGCTTATGTTTATATTTTTATTAAGGGTAATGTATTAAACTGAGTTTAAAATGAAAGTTTTTGGGCGCATATTTGGGGCATATTTAGGGTTCCAGGGCATCCGCAGATCCTTAAAAAGTCTTAAAAAGGCCTTAAATATCTTAAAAAGGACTAGTAATCCTTAAATCCAGAGTTCAAATGTCTTAAAATACCAAAATAAACAAGATCTTTTTCTGATAATGTCTAAAGAATTTAGTGAATTTGGAATTGGTGTTTTGCCGCCCCCTCGGAATGGTGCCCTTCCACCCAACGTATCTGTGTGAGACCGTTTTTTTTTACTGACAGTAAAGTTTACATTCTCTGCCTGAACGCGAAACTGACATCGGGCCGATATTTCCTGCCACTATCCTCGGGCCGGGCCGTGAGCCAGCATTTCAGTGGCTCTGAGCTGGAGTGTCAGTTTTTGAATGCACCCACAGTTGAGAACATGTGTGTTTTAATGGCCTACATAATTAAAATTTGTCGGGTTTAAATCGAGCCTGGGGCTGAGCTCAGACACAAGGTGCTCAGGCTTGGGTCGGGTCCATTTTTTGGGCCCGATCTACCACTTTAAATCATATTTAGTTTACACATGATTGGAATGTTCTTATTTTATTCCCTGTATTCACTTCACGGAACTTGTTAGTCTATAATGTTTTTGTTGTGAAATACAGGCACTTTCAGTTAATTTTCAGCGCTTTCAGTTCCAATAAGTGTTCCAACTATTTGTAAGGTGGTCACACGTTGTTTGCCGTTTTGTGAATGTAGGGTCTTAAGTTTTGTAACGGTGGCGATTAGGGTCACCAGTCCTTTTTGTTTAAAGGGTTTTTGATTCTGTTTGGGGGTTTTGTTTTCTGTTCTTGTGCCCTGCCCGGTCCCTTGTGTTTTCCGTGTCTTTTATTTTGAAG
>JBBMFX010559238.1:1167-16003 GCA_037832545.1 Rhabdalestes septentrionalis
GCTCTGCAAGTTCTGTCCAGGCAGTACAGTTTAGATACAGCACAGTTTCTGTATACCAGTGGGAAAGTGTATTACAGGGCTGCCAACTCTCACGCAATGAGCGTTAGACACACGCATCTGACTGTCTTCACACACTCTCACGCCACGCCTCCAATTTCTCACGCTGAAAACCTATTTGTTTTATTTTTCCCATTGTGCACACACCTCAACAGTATGTGGGCCACCGAATGTCGCAGCATTCCTCGGCAAAAGAAGAGTCGTGCGTTTATCACATGACAGCCCCTTAATGTTAACCTATGAAAAGAAAGTGTCTCGTTTTCTTTTACAACGTACATGTTGACAGCCATGTTTGTACATGTGTTGATTACCAGGGGAGAAGAGGGCAAGCTGGCAGAGGGAGGGTGATGTTCTGGGCACTGATCTGCTGGGACACCTTGGGTCCTGCATTATGTTCTGAATGTTCCCTCGCAGCTACAGTTGTAAACTAAAAAAGCAACATTTGAACCCAAACAAGTCTTGTTTGATTGACATGTGGGCTAAGTAGACAATTGTGTATATGTACCTTTTTGCCAAAGATTTCTGTAAATACTGATATCCATGACATAGTCAGAAAAATCCACTGAGCCGTCATCATTTGTCATGTTGCTCATAATGTCTCACTGGTCATGCCCACTAAATTAAATCAGGAAAACAGTTTGAATTTAAAGATAGTAGGAGAGTTGAAAATATTCATTATCATGCAAAATGTCAAGTAACCAGAGGTCTGGGTCTGTGCCAGCCCTCTAAGCTCATCACCCCAGTTCACTGGCCATCTTTCAGTTGTGTCCGCTAAAAGGGTGCAAATCAAGATGCCAGAGGGAAAAAAAAGTGCAGTAACGTCCCATCTGTGTTTTCATCAAAGAGAAGAGAACCACGAAAGTGTGTGGTTTTTTCTGCTCTCATTTCCCTCCTGGTCTAAAAACATTTGAAAAATATTTCCGGGCAAGAGAAAGTGAGTGTCCTAAATTTGCCTTAACACCCAACAAGCCATTCTTCAGGTACATGTTTCAATCTTTCTGTAACACTATTTTTAATACCGTGCCATTTAGGCACTTACAAACATATAAACACTGTATAAACAAAAGCATTTCAGACCATTACACCAACTCTGTCGCCTTTGGCTCACTCAATAAGGGGCTCACACCTGGACTCTGTAAAGCTGATATGTGACAACTTTGTTGCAAAAAGTGCTATATAAATACAATTTAGTTGAACTGAATTGAAATAAGTAGAATTTAACATGAAGCCGGTCCTCCTCTGCAGCTGTAACAGCTTCCACTCTTCTTGGAGGATTTCCACAATATTTTGGAGTTTCTGTTGTGCACTGGGGCACAGTCATGCTGGAATAGAAAAGGGCCTTTTTCTGTACTGTGTGGAGAGAGCTGGAAGTGTGGCATCAAAAATGTCTTGGTCTGCTGAAGCATTAAGATTGAGCCTTTCCCTGCAGCTGCCCCCAAATGTTCTTGCGCCAGAGACCAGTTTCATGTTAAACAATATTTTCACGAACCGGTGTCAATACAACTAAAACCAAATGGTTTGGTTTTACTCATTTTCGCTAGCTTGTGTGCAAAAAAATTGTACCGTATCACGTGACTGAGACAATCTGCAGCCTGGTGGTTGGGGATCTCTGCTTCACAGGAAGTAAGGGGCCTAGCCCAAACCCTGAAACCCAGTTCTGACTGGCATCCCATTCTGTGTAGAGCTAAGCTGTCGAAGGCCCAATAAGACATGTAAATGCATTTTTGTTATTTTCGACATCACAAAGTTTGTGACATCATTGAAGGTCAAGTGAAAGATTTGAAAGATTATTTGAAAATATAATTTTTACATTAAACCGCTTTTTAAAATAGAGGAAAAAATACTTTTTGTGCTATTATGTACCCTTTTATCAAATGACATGTCCCTTCTGGCTGAAAGTTTGTCCTGTTGTAAAAGATGATGAGGTAAGTGTATGATATATTGGTGTGTGTGTGTATTTGTGTATGTTTGCATGTGTGTATAGACTGAATTATTATTCTTAGATCTTGTGTCTCATAATGAGAAGGTTAACTATAATTTGCTGCATTTTAGTTGCTTCATTTTGCCATTAATTTGCATCCTGTTTTTTGCATCCTGTTTTTTTTCCTCTGCCATGTCCAGTCCTTCGCTAGTGTTTCAGCCACCTTTGGAGTGTAACCCAGTAGTGTGCTGGAGAAAAGAGGTTGCCTTTGAAGTGCCATGCGTGTAAACCGCCAGCAGGGGGAACCCCGCTGTCCTGGTTTTTCTTTAAAAAGTTCCTTTCCAGCCGAACTGAACCAAAGGACTTTCCAGCAGTCCTGCATAATGGTGAAAGATTTCTGAAGTATCCTCTGCCTTTCTGGTCTTCTTTACTGCCCCTCTGGCTGCAGACTGTGGGTGTGATTCCCAGTGATCACGTGGCACAGCTCTGATGTTGGTGGTTGTGGTGGTGGTCGGTAAACTGAGGTGAGGTCAGTGCAGTGGTTTGGGGCTGAGCTTATCTCGCACCATGACTCAGCAGAACACGTCATTCTTTATCAGTCACTCGCACTCAATCGTTTTCCTCCATTCATTATTATTTAGAATGTCTTTATTTGATTAATTGGTTTATTAACCGCCTACTTACCCAATCAGCTTGATTCAGCGAATAATACTCATTCATAAAAGTGGAACCTGCCAGCCTAAACTAAAGTTTGGTTAGTGTAATAGTGTGTGCGTATATATGTTTGCGTGCGTCCCTACTGGTCCCTCAACTGGTCCCTCAAAGGCTTCAAAGCCTTTCTCCATCGTCACAGTCCTCAAAAGGGAAGGTTAGTGTTGCTGCTGCAGGCGTTTTGTGCTTTATTTTTCTTTGTCCACCCATCTTCGTATAATCTACGCCCCCACACGATTTGATTGGTAGGTATATCCCACCCCTGCGCTACGATTTGTCACTAGTCCTCGTTCAGTACGAACTCAAGTGCTTCCAATTTTAGAGGTGGAACATCATTAGCCAATCGCAGCGCTATGGGGCGTGGTCTGTTTCAAAACGGGTGGGAAAGAAAAATAACAACGCGTGGTGCAGTCAGTCAGTCTGGCCGGGCGGGAGGAGCAGAAACTTGGTCCAGTTGAGCTTCATAGCTGGATATGGCCGTGAACAGAAACGAGTCGCTGCTCCGCTCGGAAGCAGACCTCGGGGAGATGTTTGTGGGGATGCCCCGCGCCTGAACGCGAGCGCCATGGAGAGTTCGAGTGAGAACCCGAGCCGAGCCGCGGAGTATCTGACCGAACTGAACCGGATCATAGAGACGCAGCAGGAGCTGTTGGCCAAGCAGAGGCTCCGGATAGAGGAGCTGGAGCAGCAGGTCTCGGACCTGCACAGCGAGAACGCCTGTCTCAGAGAGCAGTACGAGCGGCACCTGCTCACCTGCAGGCTGCAGAACAGCAGCGGAGCAGCAGGAGCGCTAGGAGCGTTAGGCTGCATCCAGGAGAACACCCCGCGAGAAAAGTAAGAGTCGTCACGCGCCACTCATAACGCAGTTGCAGCACACTTCTGTCCTCAGTAATGTGATAATATCAGTAAAGCAATTATGTCAATTATGCAGTTCTATTAATCAGAATCGAGTTTATTAATAAAGCAATTATATCATTAGTGCAGTCACATCAACAGTGTAATCATATCTGTAATGTATTTGTACCACAAAAAGCAATTTATATCAGTACTGCAATCATATCAATAGTATAATATCAATAATGAAATTATTTCAATAATGCACTAATACCAGTAATGCAGTTATGTCAATCATGTAATTATATCAGTGACGGAATTCTATCAGAATTGCAATTAAATCAGTAATGCACTGTATCAATAATATCATTACATCGATACTGCATTCATATCAGTACTGGAATTATATAAATAATACAGTCACATCAGTAATGCGATTGTATCAGTAATGCAATTAATCAGAATTGCAATTATTTTAATTATGCAGTGTTAGCAAATAATTGCATTAGTAACACAGTTATGTAATTCATGAAGTGATGTCAGCAATGTAATCATAACAATAATGCCATGTTATAAATTCATTTAAATAATTAATACAACTAAATAAATGCAATCAGGTTCAAACGACCCAATCAGTGATGTCAATAATTAATTCACCCAATTTTTTGAATGCTGATATATCAGTTACATCAATGTCAGTAAAACAGTTCTATCAATAGTGCAATAACAGCAGGGGTTCAAGTAATTCAAATAATGTTATTTTAATTAAAACTAGAATTAATTAAGTAATTAAGTCTTATTAATGCAATGTAAATAATCTGGAAAACTGATTTGTTGTTATATCCATCCTCTTTTGTTCTTCAGTTTTTTCATTGGCTGTGGGACATTAGCGTCCAGGATTTGATGATGTTTTCTATAATTGTTTCTTCCCCACAACCTTTCTTGAGCCAGTGGCTACCACACAATCCCAAAGCTTAATAGACCTGCACCCAAGCCTAAGATTTGGGCTGATGTTCTTAAAAAATGAATGAAACCTATCTTCAACTTTTGGGCTGCTAAATATGCATTTCCAGATGTGACTGGCACATTTGCTACAGGTCTATGCTGAGCTATTCAGTGTTTACACAGTGTATCAAACATTAAATCAGCTCATGTTAGGCTTATTTGGCGATGTTTGATTGAATTTGTTGCATGTGTCATCCATAACATGTTTATGTGTAGGATTCTTGCTCCAGAGCCTTAGTCCACAAAGTGCAGTTTGGAGATGGTTGTGGGATTTTAGTGGAATGCAAGGAAAGCTTGGAACTGAGGTTGAAGCTGGAGTTGGGGTTGTAATCTGGATTCAAGTTTATCACTTTCAAAAAAACATCACTATGGAGCCTAGATTTTGCAGCAAAAGCTTTAGAGAAGAATTTGAGCAACAAAGCAGAGAGAGCAGCCTTCATCTAAATGTGGATTTATCTGAACGTTTACTGCATTTAGCAGACACTCTTACCCAGAGCAACGTACATCAATGTTTAGTCTGCATCTGTCCTTCACACCTGCAAACCTATACTAACACAATTGCTTTTATCCATTACTGCCAGCTAAACTATGGACCGTTTTGTTCTATATATTCTATATATTGAGAAGACTGCTTTATCACCAAGGTGCTCTTTAAGGTGATAGGTCTTCAGACAACACTTGAAGCCTTCAGTTGAGTCAAACGCATTTTGTGTAAGATGTGTAACATGGTCTGTGTTTGCAAAGTTTCCAGAGGCATAAAGTACATTTTTGTTCATAAAATTAGATTCAAACTTGACGGTGCAGATGTGTTAAATCTGAGTGGGACCACCTGAAATACATGTATGATTCATGGAGGTCCATTTATGCTTAAACTTGTTTTTTATACTTTCATTTTTTAAAATCTAGAGTCAGATAAATGGGGGTAAGAAATTGATGGGGGTGGGGTAAGGTGGGGGTAAAAAATTATTTTCCTAGGCTCATCACATTGTAATTACAAGGAAGTTAAAACTCTTGGGTAGGGGTGAACACATCAGTGTGCTCTGATGCTCCAACCTGATTCTGATCGATGACTCAGAAGATTAATCATTAATAATGCAGAAATGAATAATGAAAAGTTGTGGTTTATAAACACACCCTAAATTCCCCTGTTATTTATATTCAGAGTGATGTTTTGCCTGGATGATGCCAGTCATGTGGGATTAGCCCACTCTCATTTATGGGTTGTGTCAAACGCTTTGTCAGTTTGTCTTTGCATGACCCTGAAATGACCTCTGGGCCATAGTTCACTGGTTTATGGAGTTCTGGTGATGGGCAGATTCGACCTGCTTTTGACCTCAGCTTTAGTTTCTGAAATGAACCTTTGCTGACAAAAGCGATATACCACCAGTAAATGACTCTAAACTGGTTATAAATGGGATTCTGTCAGGTATTTTGACATATAATCTGGGTTATATGTGCATATTTGCTGACGTGTGTGCAATAGTGGAAGCCACTTATAATGGATACAATGATGTTAATGCAGTCAAGTCAATAATGCAATTTTACTAATGCAGTCAGTAATATGTATAAGTATTGAAAATGTGAATGATGGAAATGATAGTATTAATTATACAGTCATATCAATAATGCAGTGTTAAAAATGCAATCGTGTCAATATTCCATCATATCGGTAATCCAATGATGACAAATCATGTCATATTTAGCTACACGTGTCTGCTCTCCTTTTAAAAGTTTAAAGTATTTAGGAGCAGACTTTAGGAGCTATTTTGGCATCACTTACCAATAAAACGCCAATATAATGTGTTTATAAATAATTTATAATGTTGTTTAGGTTGTAGCTAGTATTGTGTCATTATTAAGCTGTTTTAAAAAGTAGCAATACATTAACACAGGCTCAGAGTCTGAAGTTTTAATCGTAGTAGCATGGAAACATGCGCTCCTCCCCCATCCAAGGGGGTTCCTGTGGTTGTGGTCCGGAGACTCTCAGATACTCTTCAAAATAAACTACCTCTACTGACACATAACTGCACCAACTCCGTTAGCTGTAGACGGTCAATCTGTTCAGCAGTGGTCTACATGAAGGCCATCTTTTGTTAGTTATCTCCATAGAGACCTTCTTTCTCCTTCTCTCTCTCTGGGCCGACCAGAGGAGGATGAGTTTCCCTTTTGAGCCTTGGTTCCTCCTGAGGTTTTTTCCTCCAGCTTTAAAGAGTTTTTCCTCGCCTCTGTCTCCTTCGGCTCGCTCCTTAGGGGCTCGGACCAGGATTCCATAAAGCGGCTTTGTGGCATCATTGGTTGTAAGAAGCGCTTAATGAATAAAATTGTATTGAATTGAGTTGTTCAAAGACTACATGACAATCTAACCCGCTATTGAGGTCTGAGAGCTTGCCAAATTGCATCAGTGTATGACGACTGTTATTACTTGTTTACAACTGCTTATTAATAAATTATAAATAGTCTGCAACCTAATGAACAACCTGACTGTAAATGATGTGTAAACCATTTGCAAGGGTAGTCATGTTGTAAAGTGTTACCACTGTTTTAAATGAGGAGATCTATTTTTCTCTGTTTGTCTGTACCACGTGACAGCGGTGGTAATGAAACTTGCTTCTTTGTGCTGTGCTCTCCCTGTGGGACCCAGCGGCTCTATCTGCAGAGTCTCGATTAGTATTCAGGCTGTAGACAAATGGCTGTAAACACTATCTTAAATCTTTGACCTGCTTGCTGCCACATGCCAGCAAGCCCACTCCTCTCATTTTCATTTCTCTATGACCTCTTATAAGGTCTTCTAGTGAGAGATGCATGCGTGGCCCTGTTGTGGTGCAAGGCCATCAAACATGTCAGCTGGCTTTGGAAGGTCAATATGTAAACAAAGTCGTTTAGAGTGGCTTTGGTGTGAAACACGCCAGAATTGTTCAGTGTCAGTGAACGTAACCAGACGTCTGACGATTTAAAACCGAAAGAGTCATGAATACACTCCCTAATGTCTGAAACATTGTTTGACAGAATTTCCGATTTTTTGGCTTTTTAAAAAAATTTTATGTTATAGTGTTTTATCCAGAATGTACTCGTGGGACACATAATGGCTTAAGCAGCTGTTTATACAGCCCTGTTTGTGTCAGTGTCACAAAATATATAAATGTTTATCAACATTTTCAAATGTTTATCAATAGCTTTAACAATAGATGAAATCTTATCTACTTAACTACTACTATATCAAAATGAATTGTATGTTTTTGGTTCATTTGTTGACAACAAACATGAAAAATTGGGTCATTAACTTTATTAATACAAAAAACAGTCAGTGTGATCTTATGGTATGTTGGGAAATTATTGCCAAATTTAATATTAGCAGTATTGCCCAGCATACCTGATGAGGTAGGCCTCAGGTAGAGGGCTGTTTCTATATGTCCAGACCCTTTTTCTAGTAGATATAAGCTTAAGGTGCCGAGTGAATGAGCCAGAAAAGTGCTCTCGAGCCATGAAATATGGATGGATGCTATGGCTTGCTAAACCACGGTGAACTAAAACCTCCCTTAAATAACCAAAGAGGACCCTCGCTAATATAATTCACTTACTCCAATAAACATTGTCCCTCAGCTCACCAGCTCTAGCATGGGAAGTTTTCATATTTGAACTATCAGAAGAGGCCATCCCAATCATCATATTAATACCTGAAGATTATTGTTATTTAAAATTTATAGTAAGACTAGCTTAAGACATTTAGAATCAGGTTATTGATTAGGTTGTAGACAGTTTATACATCATTAGTTATCAATTATAAACAGATTACAACAGTTGTCATACACTAATGAATTGACAGTGTAATATTAGGGAGTCCAAGATTCAATAAATATCCTTGCTCTCTCTGAGGGCCTCAGATATCGTCCTTCATCTCCCAGGCAGTTAGTGGGGGGTTAGAATTGAGTAATAAATCAAATTGAATCTATTAAAATGAAAAAAAAAAAAATTACGATTCAACGATGTAATACCATGTTGGAAAACTCACTCAACATGATAACTACACTAAATAATGATTAAGCTTTTTCATGTTTAACATCACAACCACTGGGCACAGTTTGGGCCTGTGATGGCTTAGGCTTGCAGTTTGCCTGATGTTATGATGAAATAAGCTTCCATAAAGCAACAAGGTTCCATTCCAGGAGCTCAAACAAACACCCTAAAAACCTCTTTAGCTAAATATTTTATGATTTAAGAAAAACCTGAAATATGGACTATAGCAACAGGAATCTCAAATATAGCCGATCATGACTGGGGGGGGGGCTTGTTCATTGAAACTCCATTTGGCCCCACAAATAACTGTTCTATTAAAAGGTCTGTGTTATGGAAAACTTTTGCTTGCTTTTTTAAAATAGGAGTTGAATCGAGTGTGTAAACACTGTGAGCTGTATAGGAAAACTAAGTAGCAAATTTTTTTTTCCTGTGACAGCCTTCAGCAGACCTCATTTACATATTTCCATCTTAAAGGCTCTGTAACAAAAAAGTTTTTTATTACTGGGAGAGTTTGAAAAGTGGTCATTTCAAATAAATGATGGGAAAACATAAACATTAATACTCTCCATAGCCGGGTGCAGAAAATAAAGGTGTGATATGAAAAGATATGAAAAGATTCAAGTTATTTTAGTGTGATATTTGGAGAAATATGGATCTAATCTGTGTCCTTGTAATAAGTGTTCCCAGAATCTTCTGACCAACAAATGTGTGTTGATGTGGAGAGCAACACTCCCACCCCTTCACTGATCCAATCCAGCATTGACCATTTGAAAAAGCAGCCGTGTTGATGCAGAAACACGAAATATATTGTACATTTTATATACTGTGTGTATTATGATTATTAAGTGTTATTTCAGGACTGACATGTTAGGAACCTTGACCAGTATAATGCTGGCTCTTGATACCCATCCTTAATTAAAAATTGGCTTTAGATCCTATAGCCAGTTTGTAGAGTAGCATGCAAATATGAGTACAAGTGTCCAGTGCTCTGTAAAGCACTGTGTATTATATTATCTTCATGTGATATTGATAGTGATCAGGTTGGTTGCTTTCTCAAAGCTGATTTCTTTCTCCAGCTCGACTTGTGCTCACGCTCTAACTGCCTCGTAACTGCAATTCTTGGTAACAAAGCGTTTTCTATCTTGGAAGTCACCGGAGTATAGCACACCAAAAATAGTCCAGCTAAGCCATCATGCTGGAATGTGTTTGGCTTCCCTGGTGGAGGAGATAAGACAATGTAGCAAACATCTTCTCCGTGATCTGTGTCATGCCCTCCTTTTTGGCCTTTTGATGTTCTTTTGACTGATTTTCCCCCGCGATTATGAAGATCACCCAAGGCCTCAATTGATCTGGAGTTTCTGAAGACACACCTTACGAAAAAACATCAAAATAATGAGAAATAATGCTGTGATGACTTCACAGAGCTTCACACTTTCTCAATTACTCCTGTCTTCCCATAATCATATCAGATGTTAATTCATAAATGTCTCCTCCCTAGATCTCTATGACTGAATTACAGGCTACACTTTGTGAGCTGGCCTCTGGTTGTGCTGGCAAAGCCCAGGAGAACAACTAATTGCAGGGTTGATGAGGGCTTTTAACTCCATCTGATTGCAGTTCTTGTAAAGGTTCCTCTGAGGAGTTTGGAAGGAAGGATATAGCCATATTTGGAAAGTTTTCATTGCTAGCATTTGACAGTTTTGTTATTATTTTATTTAAGATGATTTGGTTAGTGGTAAGTAATGTCAATAGAGTGCAAACCAGAGTGCATTAGAGTGAGAAAATGCTAAGTGTGATTGCCTGGAGCTATAAAACCAGTGTCTGGAGACACCCAAATGTACATTTTATAGCAAATATATTTGTTGAAAAAACAAATCTACTTACAGCTGGGTATTGAACCAGCACCTCTTCTGATCCTTTTCATTCAGCTCAACCACGGAGGTGGGGTATACTCACTGTCCATTACCAAGCCATGGTTGAAAACATCTGAAAACCGCTGACGCGAACTGGTCTCACCCAAAATATGTGTGGGAAAAGCATGAGTGTTTCAGTTCACAGGCTGATTATTAAAGAGAGGATTTAGGACACTGGATGATATGGAGAGATGATGGTCCCTGATCTCAAAATGCTTTTATTGTCATGCACACAGGTCACATAATGCACAAGGGCAACCAGAAATGAACATTTCACATGATATAAAAGCCAAGGTAAGGCAGCAAGCCATTACTCAGTCATTGAGTCGACATTTTCAACTCCTCTGCCTTCTAGACCATTGAACAGTGAGTACTCTGGTCCTATCACCCCTTGGTGCGTTTGTGAGAACGCAGATTTTGACGAGAGCGTTCATTTATCAAAATGTGTGGTCTACCATCTCTCTCGCATTACTCAGCACTTGGGTTCAAGTTCCTCACAGAATAACCGAGTCTGTAGTCTTGAATCCATCAGAGTTTGCCACACTGTGTGATACTTTTGCACAGCAGGCTGCCATGATTACAAGACTGGAACGAGATGTGGTCGGATTTTGACAGGCTCTTTACGAGTCCTTTGTGGCTTGTGCTGAACTTGCTCAGCGATTCTCTACACTTGAGAATGCCTTGCATGAGCAGGCTGCTAGATGGGTAGTTCCACAGGCAGTACACTGAGCTTCTGTATCCCCCCACTCCAATTCAATAATTTACTAAAATATCACCTCCCGAAAAATTTGATTGAGGCGATGGGAAGTGTGATGTGTTCCTAACAAAAAGTAATATGATCTTTGAATTTCAGGAGGAACATTATTCCACTGATCATAACCACATTGCACTCCTAGTCTCCATCCTTTCCTGGCAGGCAGCTGAGTGGGCCACCTTGCCCACCTCTACCCTGAGTTCTGTTGCCATCTGAAGGCCACATTCCAACGCCCAGATAGTTAGGTGGAGACTGAGTTATATAATCTCCGCCAAGGTAGAAGGCCGGTGTGGATGGCCTGATACAACTCTGTCTATGGAACTATCAGCACATGAGCTCTAGCAGATCCTCGGACCAGAACAACTTTCTCTACTCCAGTCACCTCAGAGCCGGTGGTAGTCAGTTCTCCATCTCCTTCTGTGGACCACTCCAGTGCTGGGAGGGAAACCATGCAATTATGGCACACCTCTCTGTCACAGGAGGAGAGAGACAGGCGCTGCCACGAAGGCCTCTGCACCTACTGCACCTCCCCCAAAACCATTGTGCCATCTATCCTCTCTGTAGAGGAAACAGACCAACCAGATAAGTGGGGAGGCTCTCACCTGGTCTGTTGGTAATATCCCTCACCTCACACTTCATTTCCCTCCTAACAATCCAGACATTCAGCTGGGACACCAATAGACTGTCTCGATCAGGCTTTCGCTCCCCAGCTGGATGTGAGATTAGAGGCGTTATCCCAGCCTATTAACATCACCTACGAACTGTCCCATTACTCATCTGACCTCCCCTTTAATCCTCATTATTGACAGTAACTACTCTCACGTATCCTCCTCTCTTTTTAGGCTTCCCCTGACACCTTCACCATGAGTGGAAGATGACATTCATCACTCCCACTGGCCATTATGAAACTGTAGTCATGTCATTCGGATTGTGCAACAGTCTGTCAATTTTTCAACAATTTAGCAATAACATGCTGAGGGATGTGTAAGACCGATGGGCCTTTGTATATTTAGAAGATATACCCATCTATTTAAAGGCGTCCAGCACATCAGAGCAGTGTTGCAGATTTTGCGGGACACTAACTTTACTGTAAGTTGTAAAAATGTGCTTTCCACTTGCGTTCCACCACATTCTTGAGTTTTGTCATAACTCCTACTGGTTTGGCTATGGATTCCAAGAAGCTGGATGCTTTGTGTAATTGGTCTCTGCCCAAGATGCTGAATCCACTCCTATTCTTTCTGAGTTTTGCAAACTTTTATAGGATGTTAATCCGAGACTTCAGTTTAGTTGTGGCATATCTTACAGCCCTCACCAAGCCTTCAAATACTCCACTTTATCTCAACTCACCGAGGCAGCAGTGATTAATCGTCTGTACCAATTTCAAAAACCTCATAACTATCCAGCAGGTAAAACAGATGAATCCAAGGCAGGTGTGGTGGGCACTTGTTCTTTCAACAGTTTAATTTCCACCTTTCTTGCCGCCCAGGGTTAAAGAACACCCAGACTGTTGCCCTGTACAGTCCCCACGCCTGTCCTCCCATCCCAATGCATTATTTCACCATTACAATGGGAGCCGGAAGAAAGGATTCACCAGACACTCACTTCTGGTAGACACTCCGCCCGGATGTTTCTTCTTCACCACCCTGCCAAGGTCCAAAGTGCTGCCTTGGGGAAATAATTCAAACATCACTGTCGGACTCTCAGCTGCATCAGAAGAGCCTATGTTGGCCTTCCATGCGCAAAGACATTCAGAAATACGTCCAGGCATGTACAATGTTTGCAAGAAACAAATCCACAAACCAGCCACCTCACTGAGACCCCCAGCCTCTCCCTGTCCCTCACCGCACTTGGTCAAATTTCACGCTGGACTTTGTCACCGGTCTGGTAGAGGTGGGTAGGAAGAATACCATCATTGCAGATTGTTTCTCCAAGGCTGTGCTCCTGGTAGCATTAGCCGGACGTCCCACTGCCAAAACTACAGCTGAACTGATCGTAGAGCATGTAGTCCGCTTGTATGTGTTTCCCAAAGACATTGTCTCGGGCAGAGGGCCCCAGTTCACAGCCAAGCTCTGTCAGGCCTTCTGCTGTCTGATTTAATAATCCAATGGCCTCGTCTTGGGAGACTATTCTCAGATGAATGGTCAGACACAGCTGGCCGACCAACAAGCAGAGCACTTTCTGGGATGCTTTGCAGCATTTTGTCTGTGCTCCTAGTCCTGCTACCTAATTTGGTTGAAACTGTTCCATAATCTCCAAGTCCCCTCCACCACAGGTCTCCTCACACCACTTTTGATTCCAACCACCGAAGTTTGATCATCAGGAGTTGGTGAATGATGTACCATCAGCCAAACAGTTGTTCCGCACGTGCTGGCGGGTTTGGGCAACTGCATGGGCTGCTATCCATTGAGCCAACGACCAGTACATCAAGCTGCTCCATCATCGGCACCGCCATCGGCAGCCTGATCCTATCTTTGTGTATTTGTGAGAAAAAGATTCTGGTTGGAGTCCCTACTCTTCCAGAGAGCGTTCATACATTAAAGTGCATGGTCTACCAACTCTCTTGCATTACTTCGCACTTGGGTTCATCCACCAGGCTTTACTGGTATAGCAACTGTGCTCAAGTTCCTGACATTTATATTGGTAATCTCTTATAATCTCTAATATTATTAATCATTTTTGGCAAGGATGTAAACATGGAGTCAACAGTATTGCAGTATGTTTAATAGTGAGTGATCTAATCTTATAATACAACCATCAACAACAGAAGTCAATAACAGAAGTTACTTTGTATGTGTGCAGTGGTCCTGCAAAGTGGGTGATGCATCTGGACTCAAATGACTTTAGCCAACTGTGTTTTCAGAAGGTTCTATTTTAGTAATAGCTCTAAAAATCTCTGTCCCTGAACTGTCATGGCAAGGGAAGCATTTGTAGTTTGATATGTTTTTTTTGCAGTATTGAGACTTATGATGACTTGAGCCTTTGATCAAATACATTTTAAGTGCAGTCATTTATTTTTAGTACAGTGTCTTGTAACTGAAACAAAAGTAGTTTCTGAATCTCAAGGAGCTTCACAACCATGACTCTGTTTTGCCTTTTACTAATAAGTGTCCCATATGGATACTCAGCTGACATGCTGGGCTTGATCATAAGTGGCTTAATGTCAAGTGTACGGTCATTCACATGTGTTATGACTTAATTAGTCAGTGAATTTTTAGGTTATTCTGGGCCATCATGTAATATGAGACATTTTAACTCTAGCCTATTTCAGTTTCAGGTCACAAGAGAGACTTGTGGGTCATTTATATATGGATATTACTCTTTATATTGATTGCATCAGTGTCATGTGAACTCTGTGTATTTTGTTTATATTGGACCAAAACATAGCTGAAAGAATTTCTTAACTTTAAATGTAATACAGTGTAAAGAAAGCTGTATTTTAGGTCATTTTTAATCATCATGAAATTTCCACATTATATTACGTGCATCTGTCATAAAAAAAAAAGGAAAGCAATAAAATGAGCTCAAGGTTTTGTCCCAAATGCATGTGTGAGTGTGTGTGTGTGTGTGTGTGTGTGTGTGTGTGTGTGTGTGCGTGTGTGTGTGTGTGTGTGTGTGTGTGTGTGTGTG
>JBBMFX010559256.1:0-16001 GCA_037832545.1 Rhabdalestes septentrionalis
AAACTCCTGGACCAATCCCAGCGGCTCGTATTCCCAGGGCTGGCAAATGCGGCTCTTAATCCGGTGTGGCTTGTGCAAGTACAAAATTGATTTTCTTTCTCAAATTTGAGCATGCGGCTTTTAATCAGGTGTGCTGTGTAGTCCGGAATTTACGGTAGTTTCTCCACTGTCATATTTGACCCTGTTGGTTAAAGAATGATTTGGAATCAGGTACTCTACCTGCTAACTGTAGAAATGGACAGATCCCAGGTAATTACAAAGGGACTGCCAGAACACACAGTAGCACAGTAGTGGATGACTGAAAAATACTTTCAGCAGTGAATCAAATAAAACCAAGGCCATTACCCGAGAGGAGAGGAAAAAGAAAAGATATACCACCCTAACATCACATTAACACTAGATCATGAAGGCCAGCCAGGTTTTACAGTATGCTAGAACATACATAAAACTTTTGTAGAGTTCTAGAACAAAGTCTCCTTTACAGATGAATATGTTTCTCCAATAATTAATCATTCTGCAAATATTTGTGGATGTTGTATTGTTGCCAGTGACCTCTTGTTTAAAATACCAACCAATGACTGCCAACCGCAGCAGGATGAATTCTTACATTAACAGAAACATCTTAACTATTACTACTACATTTAATGGATGTGCAGGGTGATGATCTTTGTTAATGTTGGAATCTTCTGAAATTAATATAATGAACTTAATGTTATGAACAATATTTCACAAGCTATAGATTAAAAAAAGTAAATAAACAACATGGACTAAAGATTGCTGTGTATTTTAGTAAGAGCGTAATAAATTAACACCTGTCTGAAGGTTGGACAGACACAGGTTTTTAGGAGTTTTAGGGTACAGAAGTAAAGTAAGTGAAATAGACTGAATACACATCATTAAAATGGTTTATATAGCTCAGCTTTATATTCTGTTACGAGGAGAATATATTTACAGTCAGTTTTAACGAGTCTCGTAAATATGAGTGCCAGGATGCTTCCGAGAACACACAGTAACCAGCCTGGTACAGTGCAAAGTGTGTCACTGGTCTGTGGCCACATAGCATTGATTTAGTAATGTTACCTACTAATTGCCCCCTGTTCCTACATCTCTCAATCCAGCCCATGTTCAAACTTCGTTTTTGTTCTGATCACCAACTGTTATCCCCATTTTTTTGTGCCATGTTTCTCTCTCCCTCACACCCTTGTATTTGACTTTCCTCGTACAGGTTCTGGAATTGGTTTCTGAACCGCTGGGTTTTGGGATGAAAACACTGCTCCATTTCTGTCCCTATCTCTGTCATTTCTCCTGTCATCACTGTTTGCCAGCTTGTGACTGCTGCTAGATTCAATCCCCTTAGTTACTTCAAAAACACAACAAGAAACAAATTCCGACTTTAGGGACGATCCTTTCAACAAAACATTTGTCAAAACTGTCCTGCAAACGAGAAGCACGCCTCTCTCCGTGTCTACTCGGTTCAGTGAGCTGCAAAAAGATTGGTGGTGTCCCAAACTGCTTAGTGCATTCTGTAGTGTAGTATGTAAAGTATGACACTGTGCCATGTGCTATGACAGCATTGTGTCTATTCACATAAATGAATGGCAAATCGACAAATGAAAATCTCACTCCACTCACCCTACTGCATGTTGACAAATTAAATGCTTGTCCTTGTTGTTAGAAACAGAGCAACATTTTGCGACTTTGTACGTAGGATGTAGCTATTTTCCCTAGAAAACACCTGCCAAAGCTGCTTTTAGTTGCAATTCTTCCAGTGTTTTTAAGTTTTTGTCACATTTGGAGACACACTGGGATGCCCAAACGATATGGCAATGTCATCATTTTTTAATTTCTCGATAGTCGATGTTATTTTGTTGTCATCAACCGTGTAGACGTACAAAGTAAGATGAGACAATGTTTTTCCATGGACTGACAAATAGCAGCAGTACATTTCTTTTACTACATATTTACATTTTTAGTCCACTGTCTTCTCTTGGTATTTAACCATAGACGTGCATCACCTAAAACAAGATCTAAACACATTAAACCCTGCTGTTCACTCGTACACTAGAGAGAGCCGTGCTGCACTGTGGCTTAATATTAAAGCCACTTGTGTTTGGTTTGTTTTGTATTGTGTTTCTTTTTGAGAGGTAATGATGTCTAGCAGTGGAAATGGGAGCAAAAGATAAATTAGAGCAGACAGCTAGCCATAACTGTAAACACTAGCACCTCTATTTCATTCGCTCTCACACACTCATACACCATGTGTTCAGATGTTCTCTTTTTTCACAAGGTTTCCCAAAGTAGACAGAGGTCTAATCCATTCTTGTCGTCAAAGTTGTTTAGGATTTGGAAGAGCTTTAGTTGAAACAGGTATTCTCGACAAAGCCATAGGCCACCCACCTCTAATGACATGCTATTATACAGCTATAACAACACATCAGTGCATAATGGCACGACATCCGGCAACCTGGTTTTATCGAAGTTTAAAACACACACATAAACATTTACCCTATTCATCTCAAGGTGCCGATTTTAAGGTCTTTTTTTGAACGCTGCTTTGTCAGCATGTAGTTTCTTACTGGAAATTTGAAGGAGCCTGTGGGAAGATGGAATTGAGTCTGTATGAGGCCCTTTGTGTGTGAGTATGTGTGTGTCCTTTTCGCTTTGTGGGGACAAAATATCCCAATAATTATAGAAGTATGTGGTGGGAATGATGGGTTCCCACACTGTAGTAAAAATAATGTATTAAATATACCTGATCTTGATTACAGTATGTGTCTAAGTTCTACAGGTATAAAATACAGTGTATTACATTGTGGCAAATTGGGTCTATTACATCTGGCAGTGCTCATAAAGGTCTTGTGCACTTTTAAAATATAGCATTTTCATTGTGCTATAATGATCATATTCATGTTGTCATTCAAAACTCAACAATGAAAAGTGTATATATTTCCTAGATCCCTTCCTGACTGTGAATATGACTGGTAGTCTAATCACTGTTCAACAGGCTGCAGTAGCATATACTGAGTCACTGTAAAACAGTAAAATATACGATAAAATTTTTTTAAATATGTTAACATGTGATCCCAGGAGCAATCTATATGTATATTCTTGAGGAGTTTTCAGTGACACCTAAGGCCACACACCCATGTAAACTCTCCTTCTAACAACATGTGAACATCTGTAATATTCTGCCTCTCAATCTGAGCAAAGTCACTTTCAGGAGACCCGGGACTGACACTCTGAGAGTTTATCTTATCCTCAGGAATCGGTGTCAGTGGTAAGGGCTAAATTAAGAAGAAGACTTGCTGGGGCTGGAGAGTGATGGCTTTAAGCAGCTGAAATGTCAAGAGACAGCAACAAACGTCAGCACTAGGACCTGTCTCCCAGCCCTGACAGCGAGCTATTCTCAAGTAACTTTAAACCCACCTGACTCGACATTATGGAGGTTTCTGGTTTGTAAAGAACCACTGCACAGCTGAGGCCTTACACAACTGACCCAGAGCATCAGCCCAGACAGTAAGTGTGATTCATACAAACTAAGTGGGAATCTGAGTCATAAATATATATTTGTGGCTCAGTCCTTGGGATTCTCACAGAAACTGAAGTACTGGCTGCTGAAGGAGTGAGTTTATACATATATATAAACATATAAATATATATTTTCACCATGGGTGTCACTGCCATTCAACCAGAGGGGGATGTGTTCCCCTCACATTTCACAATTACCTGTTTGGTTTAATGTGTTTAGATCTAGATTCTAAGGGGAAAATAGAAGGAGCCTGTGGGAAGATGGAATTGAGTCTGTATGAGTATGTGTGTGTTCTTTTCGCTTTGTGGGGACAAAATATCCCAATAATTACAGAAGTATGTGGTGGGAATGATGGGTTCCCACACTGCTGTAAAAAGTATGTATTAAATATACTTGATCTTGATTACAATATGTATCTAAGTTCTATATGTATAAAATGCAGTGTATTACATTGTGGCAAATTGGGTCTATTACATTTGGGTCTAGTACATCTATTACATCCTTCTGCTCTCCTGTATGAGATTTCTAATGGACCCCCACATTTAACATAAATAATTAGTTTACCCAGCGCTGTTGAATCTTGAATCTTTCGCGAAAGAATCCACTCTATTAAATCCTTGTAAACCTTGTAGAATGTGGTGGGGGGGTGGTAGTAGTATGGTATAAACCTTGTAGAATGTGGTCCCCAACCTATATTTTGTCAGGAATTAGTTTAATATCAGAAACTATTTTCACTAAGGACATCAGTTTTTGTTTTTCTGTGTAACACATTACCCACGGCCCGGTACCAGTCCACGGACCAGTGTTTGGGGACCCCTGCTCTAGACTAATCCAGATGACTTATCAAGAACAGAAACTTTGTGTCTTTGTTTATTTATTTAGCTGCTATTTTATTCAAGTAATCATGAAAGCCCCAAAGTTTCTTTCATTAAACCAACTGAAATCTGACCGCAATTGACATTCACAGTATGTGAGTAACAAACCACTCAATTTAAGAATAACCATTTGCTTAAATTAATATTTTATTTGAAAATAAGTTTAATTACTTGACAACTGTTTTTGGAAACTTTTCAAATGAATTCAACATTAAGGAGGCATTTAAAGTGGAGGCATTTATACCAGTTGGCAGTAGACAAAGAATGTAATCACACTTGACACAAACTGGGTTGTTACATAATCTCCATCAGACTTGCTCATGTGTTTTGTATAAATTATCATTTGTATAAATTAAAGTTTTTGTCAAGCTCTACATTTAAATGCCAATAATCAGATGAGCATGTCAGCATCTTCATATCAGAAAATTAACCTGAATGATTCTCTAAACAGTGCAAGGTCACTCCCTCTTTCTTTCTCTGTCCAGGCTTCATCAAGTGAAGTCAGATTTAGTTTGAAAAGGTATCAGCATCAGGGAGGGACTCAAGGATGCAGTGCAGGGATGTGAAAGCAAGAATGAATGGTTTTAATTTTCCTACCAGTTGTTGCAAAATGACACAGAATACATTTAATTTAAATATAAAATATAGTTTGAATGACATTTCTTGAATCAGGTGCATGAATAAAAAAAAAGGGGAAAAAAGTGTTTAACAGCAGATTTCAAAAGTAGTTTGCACTACTTGTTGTGTTCAGCAGCTGCTTACGTTGATAATTATCCAATTCCATAGAACGCTCTTCTATACACTACAGTCAGAAAGTCCAGCTCCGTCATCTCCCTTCCATCTTGTGACAATGAATGCCCTCTTTGAAGGCCCAGCACTGGCTCTAGCCCATTACAAGCTTGCAGAAAGCCTTTGAGTGGCAGAGCAAAGGTGTCTGTGTTACAAAACAGCAGACTAATGCCCCCTCTGAAACAGTAAGGGGGGAAATGGACTTCCAATACAACCGTCCACTCTCAGTGGACTGAGAGCCAGGCTTTTGCAAGGCTTCAAAGAGCTTCAAAGTGCCGCTTCAAGACTGGAGTCCAACAATTATCCAAGCCAGTCAAATTGTTCACACGATTCTGAATTTGTCTTGAAAGTAATTTTTTGATTAAAAGGAGATGATGATGAAACCAGTGATAAGAACTGAAAATCCGAACAGTAACACAGCTACAGTGATAATTCACTTGAATGTAAGTAAATGCAATAAACATAACCAGGTTTATGTAAGTTAATTGGTTGCTTATTGAAAGGCAATTCAGCTGAGTTGCTTTATGTTCATATTTTTACTTACAGTAAGAAAGTCCAAATCCCTTCCTTTTCTCTGTAATGGCTATTCAAACGGAAAGTAAAAGCATTTTATGACAAATATACTTGTGACAAATGTATTTTTATTCTTTTGTCTATGGGAAAGTTGTCACTAGCTCAAGTAGGTATGATATTACAGCTGTAGTTCGTTACTCTGCCACCTCTGCCAAGTGACTGGCGACTCCTGAGAACACAGTCAGAAGCTTCTGCCACATCAATCCCTTGTCCTCAAAGAAGTGACATGACACTGAGAAATCCGTAGTGACTCCTGGCTTTGTGTAGACCTCATTTCACTCCCAGCATGTGCAGACTGATTCAGAGGACGTGTCTGGATGACCGCAGGCCCGTGACAAAAGGCAGCATCACAGGGCCTGGATTCTGATCAATGAACCCAGCGTGAGCCCAGAAGACTGACCATCTTGTCCTCATTTACCTCCAATGCATCCCCTTCTCTTACCAGTGCTGCAGTTAACGTTCAGCCGCTCTAGGTGGCACTGCTAGGGCTTTTCAGGAGCATCTGTCTCAAAGAATGAGCCGCTTGCCACAAAATCATAACCTCTCAATTGCAGTATTTGCTGCTCTGGGCCATTTAACAGTTTATAAAAGAGTTTATAGTGTACCTTGATATGTATCTTTGTTGCACTTTACAGTCCAATCCCACCAACTGTCTACATCCAATAAACAGCTTATGATATTTGACATTTTGAAGTGTCTGTGGAATGTCACACATATCAAACAGTGCATATCCAAATATATGTAGACACTTGTCTGTCTCGTTTTTTCTGAAACCAAGGACATCAGTAAGGAGTCTACTCTTATTGGAAGGCTTTACACTAGATGTTGGAATGTTGCTGTGAAAATTTGACCACAAGAGGTCACATACTGATGTTGGCATGATTAGTTCTGGATCGCAAATGTCACTCCAGATCAGAGAGTAGCTCGCTGAATCTCTGACAGACAGTGAACCTGCTGCTTCTCATAGATCTTTCCTCTGTATGAGCTGAGCGCATCTGTTCTATGTCATTTAATTGTAAACTAGGTTGTAAACTTGTCCTACTGCCTAGAGGAGGATGGGATCTTCTGATAAGTCTTGGCTCCGCACTATTCTCTTATGGGGCTTTCCCTTTCGAGTTGTTCCTTGTGTTTTTATAAGGACTATCATTTTGAATCTTGATTTCTTTTAATGCTCTTAGGGAAGTTTCTGTTCTGGGCCTTGACTCTCTCTGTTTGTCTTCTGTAGAGGTGATTTTTCATGCCACTGAGAATGTTCAATGAATGTCCTGTAAAACTACTTTAAAACTTTAAATAGTTTGATTTTATTGTAGAGTGAATGCAGAAAATATATTGTAAAATAAAATGTAAGCACACATTAAAAATATTTGTAGATCTGGTTGACTCGTTGGACTTCAAACAATACATTCACAATTTAATTACACAGATTGTTCTGTTCTGTTGTCAGAACGGACCAACAGTTAAAACAGATTAACATGTTTTAGCTGGAATAATGCAGCACTTTACAGCATTGTTTTCTTCTAAACGGGTTTGTTAAGGTGTGTATCTGTGTGTATGCGTGTGTGTGTTTGTCACACACAGAACCTCAGCAGGACTGTCTCCTCCCTGCAGGATCCATCAGACAGCAGCATGAAGCTCCAGACACTCACATTTGCTCCCTAATTAGCCTCTGAAAGTGGACGATGCTGTTCTTTGCAGAGCTTGACTTTCAAGCTTATTCATTTATTAAAGTCTGGCTGCCACATCTGCAGCATGTGGTAAATTAAAATAGGCGATAATTTTTGTACAATGTTTCCTTTCACTTACTAAAATAACTTGATGATTAAAGCCTTTTGTCATTGTCTATGGTAAATGAGGGTATGCAACACATATTTAGGTTGAAAAATGCTCCAGTGTTCCTACAGTTATTATTCAAGAGCTGTAATTCACACATGCATTAAATAGACTGTGAGGAATTCAAGGACATTTATTTGAGATCCTTGGAGTGTAAGGACTTATATGTGTATGGCAATACGCTATGTGACAAAACTACAGGGACACACACCTTTTTCAGGGTTTCAGCTAGCTCTCTTACTTCCTTCCAGTTAAGGACAATTTTAATGATTCAGCAGACCAAGACATTTTGGACAGCGCCATGGACGCAGTTTGGGGAACAATCTTTTATATTCCAGCATTACTGTGTCCCATAAAGACATGGCTGGAGGATTTCAGTGTGGAAGAACTTGACTGGCCACACAGAGCCCTGCCCTCAACCCCATCCAGCTACTTTGGGATGAACTGGAACAGAAACAGTGATTCAGACATCAGTGTCTGGCCTTAGAAATACTTTACAGAATGAATGTGGAAAGCCCTCCTATGAGAGTGGAAGCTGTTATAGCTTTTTTTGTTTGTTTGTTTAGTGTTTCTTTAGGTCGGGCGTTGCATTTCAAAATTAACTTCACTGCATGTTATACTAAGTATTATATTGTAACCATTTCGTGTTGAAATTGTTAAGGGAGGCAAGGAACACTCGCGAGAGCAGGTTAACTCAACAGGGAGCAAATTCCACAACCTTTTTTTTAGCTCAGACAGCAGAGGCATGCCAAGGGTTAACTTAGCACGCGTCACCACTTACTCTACACACACCCACAATCACGGCCCATGTACACAGGGCTACCGTGACAAACACTAACGGTAGCCTGTGTACCTCTACACTACAACACATAAACAAACCCCAAACACATCCCAAAATACACATATATACCCCAAAAACTCATAATTAACACCTTTACCCACAAATACACACAATAACCCCACAAAATAACGCACGGAACACAATTACACAGTCCGAGGTGGGAGCAAAGCATGCTGGGACAGCCCTCCCCAGCCCAACTCCGTTACAATATTGTATGTGACAAATAAAATCTGAATCTGAATCTGAATCTGCAAAGGAGGACCAACACCACTATGGATCTGAATTCAATGTAATTAAAGTCCCTGTTGGTGTAATGGCCTAGCCTCCCGACACTTCTGTCCATATGGTGTATGGTATTCGGTTATTCCGTTCAGTTTTTGTCCAGTAACATAACACATATTTAAAGTAGTATTTAAGATCTGAGTAACTAGGTGTAAAAGAGACTGGAATTGCTGCTTATCCAGAACTCTGGGAGTTGAGCACTGGTTTAATTGTTCTGACACGAAGTCAGGGGTCTTGGCTGCTGAGGGATAAAGCTGGTGACCGCGTGTCTAAAGGTCAACCTCAGAAACGTTCATGTTGATAGGGGTTTAGGAAGCCATGGATTAAGCTGCTGCCTCAACTTCATTCTGTTAACTTTCACTCACAGTGTAAGTCTTACTTCACCACTTATCAGCGTTTTAACATGGAGCATGGTCAGTGTGTTGATAGAGTTTGTTTATGTGAATGCAGTCATTCTTCTGTGAACCTGAGATGTAGAGGTACATGACTCAGAATCTGTCATTTTTAGACCACAGTTTATACGTGAAGGGAAATTTTTGTCCACACTTTGGCAGATTGAACTGAAAGAGCATACATCTGAGTTGGATCCCAGTAAAGGAGGAGTGGGTATAAGAACACATTTTAAACAAGACTGGTAACCGTGCTGCTTCTGTGGTGCATGCAAAGTCCACTGGCCCTCGACATCTTCATTAATTCATTGTACTCTTTCACTGAGCTTCATCATGCTTATTGAAGTGTGTGGTGGTGTAGTTAGAACATTATGAGTCCCAGTGCTAAAGAAATGACAATGTAATTTGCTTGTTGACTTCCTATTACTTGTTGCTACAGGCCCGTCTGTGCCATACCCCAATGCACCCTTGTGTTTATGCCAGTAAGCAAATTAGCCAATATAAAAGATTCAGGTTAATAGCGGTTTTACTGGGTACAGCAAAATTTTGCAAGAGTCCCTCTCAAATGAACCCTGTAAAATATAGCTCCCTCGAGAACTCTTGCTCAATACATCTGCACATTGTTGATGTCATAAAACTGCACATTTGGAAGATAATCACAGAGCATAGAGATCGGGTTGGAATAGCCCCTAGCCTCATGGCAAGCTAACACAGAACCTGGACCATCCCTGGAATAAATATGGGCATCATCTCACAGGTGACTTACCTTCCACTCCTGGGACTGAACATGATTCTTCCTGCATCCAATCAGCTGCATGACTATAAAAGCTTCAAATCTGCAGAGTCATTTGTCTAAATCACACATGAGCACAACAATTCACCAGAGAATATTAACGTGACTGTTCATGTTTTGGAAGGAAACAAACACTCTAGCAAGATTTTGCGTAGCTGTGGTGATGAAGCAGGACTGATCTAGCACTAGGCTTTCAGAATGAGGTGCCACTCTTGGTTTGATATTGTCGGGTTTTATATCCTGCTCAGTGCTGAAGATTATTGTAATTTGAAGTGAATGAGTTGTGTGTGAGAGAGGAAAACAGGGAAAGTTTGATAGAAGAAATTATGATAGACCTTCTCACACACATCCATATGGGTCATGAGTAGTGAGTCAGAACGAGTGTAGAGGCGTCCATACGGTCCTTACCATGCTCTGTGTCACTTAGATTTTTTATCAAGATGGCAAAAGGAAAAGGTCTAAGTGTCTTTGAGAGAGGGTCATTTTGCGGTATGCATGGCAGGAGCACCAGCCATAAAAACTGCTTAACTGCCCAGTTTTTCAATACAAACTGCGACTAAGGTGACACCTAAATTTACCGACATCTTTAAATAGGACTCATACTGAAGTTAAATCACAGTCTGTATAATGTCCAAGCATTAGTGTAACGTGGGAAAATTTGTGTTGATATATATTGTAGCAGAGTTGGGGAGGGCTGTTCCCAGCATGCATTGCTCCCGCCTCAAACTATTGTTGTTGTTCTGCGTGTGTAATTTGGGGTTATTTTGTGTAGTTGGGGGGATGAATGTGTAGTTGTGTTCATTTAGAGTGTTCTCGCGAGTGTTCCTTGCCTCCCTTAACGATTTCAGCTCAAAATCATTAAGATATCATTTTCATGAAGGTTACATTCCAAGGGCATCTGCGTATAGTTGAAAAATGCCATGTTGTGATGTGGTTAAAAAAAATGTGTACAAATGCCTATTTTTAAATTGTAAACCCTACATATGCCCCCAAATATTTAATTTCATTTTAGACTCAGCTTAATGAAAGAACTCAAAATAATGAAAGAACAACGCCCCCGTACTCTCCTGCGTCATCTTCCCACTGTCCTTGCAGCCGGGCTGTCTCTTCTCCAGCCCGGGCGACGCAGAATTGGACAGCAGGACGTTGTCCTTGTCCCACAGCCCGGATCCCTCATCTAGGGACCCCACAGAGTCTGTGGTGGTAACACCACCACCTTCGGCCGGCAGGGTGCTCACCGTCTATGAGTCCGGGCGCAGTGGCTCCCACTCTGTAGAGCACCCTGCACAGGCAGTCCCCACCTGGAGACTGGTTGGGGCGCTTGTCGCACCACCAGTTGTCCGGCTACCAGCTTCCTCTGGCCGGCTGGGAAGAGCCCCCAGGTTCCCATAGGGCCCCTCCACTTCAGAAACCCCCCTTTCCAGCCCCCACCTTTCCACCCTCTGCCTACTACGCCCCCCCAAAAATATAAGGGTATTTTTTCGTTCCGGAGGGGCCGGAGATGGTGTTTGGCCCCTCCTAATACCCCTGCCAGACCCCCTTGGAACCCCACAAAGCAGGCAAATTCTGGGGGTACGGGACAAACATGGCCGAGGCTGGCTGGTGTGAGGCAGACAGGCGTGGGCCCGGCAGGATTGGGGCGCACTGGGGCAAGGCGCGATGGAGCAGGGCATGCTGGAGCAGGGCACACTGGAGCAGGGCACGCTGGAGCAGGGCTGACGGGGACCCCTGCTAAGCCTCCTAAAAACCCCACTAACCAAACCACAGCCGGGGACACAGAAGGGACGGGGACACATTTGTGGTCCTGGCCCGAGGCTACAGGGACGGAACAGACAGACACCCTCCAGTTGTCCGGGGCTCCGCAGTCTGAGGCTCCACAGTCTAGGGCCCTCCCGTCCTGGGCTACACCATCATGGGCTACACCGTCCGCCTTCTCGCGGACGGGAGCCTCACTAACGGGAGCCTTGCTAATTGGAGCCTCACTAACAGGAGCCAACCTGACTGGGGCCACACAGACCGGGGCCACACAGACCGGGGCCTCACAGACCGGAACGGGGTCTACCTGCCCTGTGCTGACTGGGCCAGAACCGACAGGGACAGGGCTGACAGGGACAGGGCTGACAGGGACAGGGCTGACAGGGACTGGACTACCCGGGACTGGATTAGGAACAGGTACAGGGACTGTAACAGGGACAGGGACCGTATTAACAGGCACAGGGCCAGAAACAATACTGACCGGGCCTGTACCTGGGGTCACAGGAGCAGGTGGTGACACGGCAGGGGCCCGTTGTGGCTGGAGACACGCCAGACTCTCCCTTGCCCCCTGGATGCGGAGCTCCAGCTCCGCCACGAGGTCTGGCTTGGCGTCTCTGAGTGGCTGGAGATGCTCCATGATCTCCAGTGCTAGGTCCTGTCGCTCCAGCTCCGTCATGAGATCACCTCCCGACCAGGCCGGGGTTGAACTGGAGTGCTCCTCTCTCCAGTTCAACCTCCAGGCGGAGGGATTCTCACACCGAGTGTGGCCTCCGTCTTCGTGTTGTTCTTCGGAGTCCACGAATGTGAACGCTGCTGCCCAGGAGTTGAGAGCAGCATTCCACTCGCGGACCTCCGCTGCCTCATACGAGGCTGTTTTGGGTAGATCTGGCCATCTGTCACAGTCGAAGGCGCAAACCTCAGACTGCGATTTACCTTGGGGTTAATGGGCAGGAAATAAAGGACGAGGGGACGAGGATCCATGATAACGAGGAGTTTATTTAAACAAAACAGAAAAACAAGAACAGAAGGCTCGAGGACCGTCAGCTTTACACAAAACCTAACTACAGACACGAGACACACAGGGGATGTGAGACTTAAATACAAAACCAAATGAGACAAGAGACAGGTGGAACTAATCATCAAGGTGCAAAGAGAAAACACAGACACAGACACAACCAAACCAAAACAGAACAGAGTGTCAAAATAAAAGTCTTGGAAACAATGAACAGGGGAAGAACCAAAAAGCAGTGGCTTAAAAAAGTAACCACTGACCGGACCGTTACACTGATACATCCCCATTAGCCTGGTAGCAGCAAGTTTATTTAAAGTAATTAATTTTTTAATTATTTACAATTATTTTTTTATTGAAATTAATTTTTGTATGAGGCCTGAATACTTGACTTCTACAGCGAGGGTGCTGAGCCGCTCTATAATGTTGTGCTGGCATTTTAAAGTCCATTTTTACACTTAGAGGTGAGGATCCCTGCAAATCAAAAGTCATTGTGACTGCTCATCTTTATCTAGCAGTGAAACATTGAAGCGCCGATCCATAGGGCATAAGAACACAGAATTGTTTGATAAGTACATGCAGTATGTAAATCAGATGGTGCTGTAAATCGCCATGGCTTTCGGTGTCACCAGATCTCAACCCCACTCAGCACCTAGGAGGGTCCCCTAGTGGTTTCTTCACTGCTGAAGGACGTGAAAAAGAGAACACAAGTACATATGAGTGCTTTGTTCAGTATCTGTGAGGAAGCAGCTTCGCTTCAATGTGGCACTACATGGCAATCATCTCTACTTCCAATGCATTTCGCACATGGTCATCAGAGAAAATCTCCCTCCAGTAAAGCCTTCCTATTGCTTTTTTGCCTTCCATAGTGCAGTTTTCCACAGTCAGCGGAAGCTCCACTTCGCCCGCACGTTGCTTTTGTGCTCGTAATTTCCAACCACTACAATTTAGTCTCTGCATAGCAGCTAATCACAGTGGAAACTTGATAAGAAGATCTTTATTTTACACTCAACATAACGGAAGTGTGAGTGTGAGTGAGTGAGAGAGAGAGAAACAGAGAGAGAAAACAGACTGGAAGTGGTGTACAGAAAAGCACTGACAAATAGGTGCAGCAGAAGTGCAGCACTAACAAATATTCAAATAATTTTGTGTAATAATTAAAATGCTAATAAAATTTAGCCATATACATATGCACACATTTCACATTACTTCTTGTGTTCTTTCATCATTTTAAACTAAATCTTGTTTCTGTAAATGAGTGACGGGAGGGGGGTCAGGGACCAAAACTGAAGCAGGTGAAAGTGAGAGAGTAGAAAGATGGATGATAGGGAAGGAGAGAAATGAAACAGGGGAAGCAAGGGAAAATAGGGAAACTGAGAAAGATAAACATGAGGCAGACAGAGAAAGAGAAATGGAGATGGAGAGAAAGTGAGACAGAGACACAGCGAAAGAGAGAGAGACAGATAGGGCTTTCCCAGGCTAGAGGAGGAAAAGGTAGCATGGCCAGCTGGATGATGTAAACCTGGTAATCACAGAATCCAGTCCAGGAAACCATTTGTGTTGTTGATTTTATCGCTTCCTCGATAACACTGGTGGGTTGGTGTGCAGCACGAGGCGAATTACTCAGACCTTTGTGTTTAAGGTACTCCAAGGGTATTCAATTGCTGCACCATGCCTGAGAGTCCATCATGTAACGCAATAATCTCTTGATGTGGCCCAAGATCTGCACTTTTTATTCAATTTGTTCTGATGCCAGATGGATCAGTAACACTGCAGTGTCTTATCAACTAATTTTATTGAAATAGGGAAAACGATAGAAAAATATACACTACCTGTCAAAAATTTTAGAACACCCCAATTTTTCTGAAATTCAAGCGATTCACTGCTCATTGTTCATTCTGCAGAAAGTCCTTCCCAACTATGCTGCAGAAGTTCCGATAAGTGTGCGGCAATAACAGGTTGCTTTGCTTTCGCTCTCAAGTCTATACTAAAGCAGCTAGAATTCAGCTCTGTCCTTTGTACCATTTGATCATATTCATTGGACTTGAACTGTTTGAATTTCAACAAAAATGCTGGGGTGTTCTAAAATGTTTGACCAGTAGTGTATATTTTTAGTGTATATTTTCTGAGGTCTACAATTCACTTTTATTAATGCTACAAGGCTAAAGCAGCTAACAAGTAAATAAATCTTTTAACTACTAATGAACATCATTAGCATCAAACTGAATGTGCCTGCTAGAGTGTTGCTAGTGAACTGCATGTATGCCTTACAATGTGTTATGTAGGCTTTTTATGCACCTTGTTTTCATGCTGCCCTCTCTCCTCGAGCTGAAAACTTCTTTGGTTAGAGGTGGTCAGTGCCCTACATGTTTCTTCTGTTCCGACCAATATGTTTAAAAGAAAGAGACATTCAGTTCTAAAGCAGTAGTTGCAATGTCATTCAGTGTCAGAAACCATTACTCTTATAGCTGCATGTGCTCACTAAAGAACCAAGAAACTAAACATATCTTGGCTGCTCATGTACCTGTAGATAAGAGAAACACTGTGTACATTCAAACTTGCTTTTTCAGTTTTGCACTTGAGCCCTGAGTCTAATATTGCAAATAGTGGAAGCGTATACTCCACAAATTAGCATTGGGCAAACTTGCCTAAATCAACAGTGAGCTGTTAAGTAATGTCAAACAGGCTTGATTTCTTAAGCGCCAGCACATATATGGTATAAAGCCGAAAGAAAAGTGGCCCCTTAATGTCACACATGAACACACCACAGCACACTGTAAAATTCTGTATCTGCATATAACCGTTAACCCAGTCATCATGTGAACCAGAGGGCAGCGCCATGTGGGGGACGGTACCTTGTTCAAGGGCACCAAAAGGCGTTCTGGGATCTGAACCCACCACCTTCTATGCCACCTGTTACCCCAAGTAGGCAAGTATAAGGGATGGTATTTTACTGAAATCAAGTCAGGTAGGTTTTATTTGTCATTTCTGCCATATACACACAGTATAGGGGGGTGCAAAGTGGCCGCTATTCGTATCTGTATTTGTATTTGTTGAAAGATGAAAATTATTCGTATTTGTATTTGTATTCAAGTAAAATACATAATGCAGCGTGCAAACTCCATCCGCACCATCCTTCCGGGGGGCGGGGGAAGCAGAATATCTAAAAGTGAAAGTGGAAAGTGATCAATCGGTCATATGTGAACACACCACTGCACACACTTCTCTGCAAGTGAAGTAGCTGGCTGTCAGGAACTCTGCGCCTGGGAAGCAGTGTGTGGAGACGGTATTGGGGAGCAGCATGTGGGGAGCAGTGGGTGGGGAGCAGTGTGTGGG
>JBBMFX010559272.1:0-15999 GCA_037832545.1 Rhabdalestes septentrionalis
CTGTGAGAGCCAGAAATCTTGCTTGTTTGTAGGTGACCAAATACTTATTTTACAGAGGAATTTACCAATTAATTCATAAAAAATCCTACAATGTGATTTCCTGGATTCTTTCCCCCCATTCTGTCTCTCATTGTTGAAGTATATCTATCTCATCTTTTTAAGTGGGAGAACTTGCACAATTGGTGGCTGACTAAATACTTTTTTGCCCCACTGTAGTTGTTTTTATTGGATTTTCCTAGAAGCTTATATTTGCTCCAAGACAACGACCTGCCATTTAAACAACCTGCCGCTGGTGGCCTAGTGGTTAGGGGTCGCAATCAAAAGGTTGTGGGCTCGATTCTCAACCCTGCTAGGGGCACCTCTGAGGTTCCCTTTTTAATCAAATGGCTTGCCATTAAGTCCATTCTTAAGTCCATCTCAAAAAGCATTATTAATTTTCACTTAAAGTGCGTTGAAGCAAGAGGAGGAATTCTCTTGCAATTGCAAACTTACTTTGGAAAGAGAATGGGAGGCATTTTATTACGTTTTGAATGTGGTGAACTTCTTGTATAATAAAAAAAATAATAAAAAATGCAAGTAACTGAAAAGTCTATTGGGCAGTGTCAATATAAAACTATTCGATGTGAAAGGTACAGAAAAACAAATGTAATAACTCTTGACTTTCAGGGTTAAGTGAGGGAGAGCTATGAGGTGTAATTCTTTGGATGACTCACACCAGCACCAAAAGGCCAGCATGCTGCATTTGCTAAGTCCTCCAAAATGTGTGAGAAGAACACTGGCATGAACAGACATGTGGGTTTGACCCTAAATCTAGGAGACCTAGGACACTGAACAAACAGCATTATATAAAAAAATAAACACAACCCCACAGAGACAGAACTGTTTCGCCAATAAGAAAGAGTTGGAGCAAATAATTACTGTCCATTGAGATCCTGGGAAAGTAGAAAAGAAAAGGATCATACCAGCTTTCTTGGGGGTTCTGGTGAAGGTTCCTTTCACGGCTCTGCAGTGGGAATTATCTCCGCCACACACTCCACACTTATCCTCCACCTTGTTAGAACCAATCTCTCTGTCACAACCCACTTTCTGAAAAAAAGAGAGATAGCAGAGCTGCAGATAACCCTTTTAGAGCAGGTAGTGCTGACCTTAGAAAATATGCATAAAAAATTCTCTATAGGGTTAAAATTTATTTAAAAAAAAAATTTATATAAAAAGATTTTTTATTTAATGTATTCAACTTTTTAATTTCAGAAAAAATGCTTTTCTTCAATATCACTTTATAATTGCTACATGCATGACATCAGTTTTGTCAATTTGCTATTGTCAACACTTTTAGTGTAAAACCTGCCAAAAACCGAAGACTAAGAAAATACGGCAAATTCATTTGAATGTAATAGCAGCCCTTGTCTGTCATTTTCCCCTAAAAACAAACTTATATCTGATGAAGATGTTAGTGTAAGACAAAACCGCCTTTACTCTGTCAGACCCAGAGGTCACACAAAGAGTTTCTTGACCTCAAAGCTGAAGACTGGTGTATGTTGGAGGAGCTGGAAGAAGCTATTGAGTTACTTGACTGCAATCTTGTTTATCTTATTGGGGGAGTCATGTGTGACCCTCTCCTCTGTGCCTGCACTAATTGTGGCTGAAGAAGTCCACGCAGAATGCAGCCGTTGACAACACAATATCATTCGGCTGCAGCACAAAACATCTCAACAGCGTGAGAGGTCGAGATGACCTACAGAGATGCTGCTAGAAAAAACTGAAGTTACCCTGCATCCCCGGTTTCTCACACTGAGATTTCTGTCCCAAGATGAAAGCCTGAAACTGCAGGGGAAAGTGAAAGCCCTCGCACTAGAAGCACCGAGAAGGAATCAGTAACAGAAGTACAGGGCAGAGAGGCCAAAACCTCAGCAGGTGTCAAAAAGAAGTCTGTATCTTCGCTGGGTGCACCCCTTAGGTCAGACTGTCATCACCCCTTAGGCAGATGTCATCAATCATTCAGAGAGAGAAAAGGATCTCAAGCATGTGGGGGAACAGCCTGTGACTGAATGTACAGACCTTCTGCAGTGGAGGAAAGAATATAAGATAAGATTTCCATTTCTGTTTGTTCTGGTAAAATCTTCTTTTTGTTCACCTGACATATCTACACCTTCTTAGCAGAGGAAAGCCGATATATCAGGCCGATATTTAAATTATTTAAGCATCTCTGTGGACAGCCTAGTTATGCTGCGGTACATATGATCCATGTTGCCCAGCCAGGATTTGAGAAAAAATGTTAAGTGTTAAATTCTGATATTTCGAGGACATATATAAATATATGTCTGATATTTCAAAGACATAGAAAGTGTGAGCGCTTTTGAAAGAAAATGGGAATAGCTTACAAAGGGTCAGTAAATGGTGTTATGATATACCAAAACGGTTGTAGCTTACAGGTAATGTTAAGGATGGGTATTAAAATTTTAAAACAGGTACAAAAATTGCCATTGATTCGGCTTTGTGCACATGTTGGTGTTTTTAATCATAAACAAACAAGTTTAATCTTTATATTTTCTTAATGGTTAATTCAACAAAACTCTCCGGAGCTATAATAATTAACATATCAGCCAGAAATGATCATTTCTGTTTTATTCTGGTGTCGAAAGATTTCGCTGCGTGTGCAGGGCAGAACGGGCAGCTCTCTTGAACCACGAGTTTCAGTATCAGGTTTGGAGACACACAGTCGGAATGCTCGGAGACACATTTCCACTCTCAATATTAAACAAAGATGTTGGAAAGCTTGGTTCTTTCCACACTGACAAAGGTACTTCTGACAAATGTACTTTTATGTAGCTTGTTTGCGAATGAGAGCAGAGATTCATACAATTTGTCAAATGTCTCCATGAAAAGTGCACAACTGCACACAGTCAGTTTCAATAATAAACCCATCTATCCTTCATATCTGTGGAAAACCGGCTACATTGTCCTTGCAGTACAAGGCTCTATAATACAGAAAAGTTATTTTACTTGAGTTTTGTCTATCACTAGATTGCGTCAAATCTGCAAGATGTCCAATACAGTTTAGCAGTAAACAGGTTTTAGGTATAATTTTTCCATATGCCTAAGACCTATATTTGTGTTTAGTCAGTGTTAAATAAATGTCAAGTTGAGAAATGTTGTGTACCCTTTGTCATTCTTAGTGTGATATTTTACAACATAAACAGAGTGGAAAAGCCTAATTATTGGCCAAAAAAATATCAGCAGCATGTATCAGCCATCGTCTGACCCTGAATTCGAAATATCGGTCGACCTCTACTTCTGAGTGTCTCTTTTCCACAGCTAAAAATATAGTTCATTAACAAAGATATGCCCAAAGTCCAGAGTATGTGGTAATGTCAATCACACTGATGCTTATATTGTATTAATTTTACATGTTTGAGTTGTATTTTAAGCTTTTTTACTTAACAGGAACTTGGCTTTCTTTCTGAGCTGACATTAATGACAAAAAACTCTTATTTCTTTTCACCATCTTGAACTCAAATTCACAGCCACCATTTTGCATATCCACACCATTCTTTTGAATACAATCAGTTTGAATACAATCATATTTTTTGAGGATTATTAATTGTTTAGATAATTTGACCAACAGATACAATAGTCAAAAGATACAGTGGTGCTTTAAAGTTTGCGAACCCTTTAGAATTGTCTGTACTTCTGCATAAACATGACCTTAAACATCATCACATTTTCAGACAAGTCCTCAAAGTAGAAAAAGTCAAACAAAAATAACATAAACATTGGCCAGTGCAAGAGAGGCCTTGAGTTGCTTACCAGTCACCCTGGGGTCCTCTGTTACCTGGCCACTCTTGGAGTGATTTTAGTTGTTTGACCACTCCTGGGGAGGGTAAAAAATGGTCTTAAATTTCCTCCATTTGCACACGATCAGCCTTACTGTGGATTGGTGGGGTCTGAAGACTTTAGAGATAGTTTTGTAAACTCTTCCTGCCTGATCAACAAGCATCAACAAAACATCTCAGGAATATCCTTTGTTTGTGCCATGATACACTTCCACAAACTTTTGTTAGCACTTAGTTAGATCCATGTTCTTTAAATAACACAGGGTGAGCATTCACGCCCGATTACCATCCCATTGATTGAAAAGACCTGACTCTAATTTTACATACTTTTGCCACTAAAAGACACATATTATTGGATAATTTTTCTCAATAAATAAATGACCAAGTGAAATATTTGTCTCCTTTATTTAACTGGCTTCTCTTTATCTACTTTGAGGACCTGTATGAAAATCTGACGATGATTCAGGTCATATTCATGCAGAAATTCAGACTGTTCTAAAGGGTTCATCAACTTTCATGCACCACTGTAGCTGTGATCGATGACTGTGATCTTCCTTATATCCACACAAGACGAATCTCATGTAGGATAATACAGTCACATTGTTCAGCTCTGAATAGAGAGGCAGACAAAGATGGAGAGATGGGTAGAGAGAAAAAGAGAGAGAGAGAGTGAGAGAGAGAAAGACAGAGAGAAACAAGAACTTATCCAGGACAGTTTCCCTGTATCCTCTCATCACTTGTCTCAAACTCCTATTATTAGTCTCAGGTGATGCTAGTGTCATGAAACCACAGCACTAGTTGTGCCTCTTAAATTGTTCCTATTCTGCTCATTCAGCCATAGGAGGGCAACTGCCTTGGTAATAACCACAAACTTATGCAGAATGCGGTGTGTTTTGGAGGCACAGACCTTGAGAGAGCCTTTTCAGAGCTTTTGCGCAACTTTACTGTTGATAAGCACAAAATCACTGTGTTAAATGAGCTATGTTTGCTCGTTCTTCCCAAAAATAATTATTATTTCATTCACTCCATCCAAGTAAAGAAAAATACAATATATCCACTTCTACAGCAAATCAGTCCATTGTCCCAATTATCGTAGCTTTCAACTTTAACCTAAGCATTTTTTTGCCGTGTGGGCGAAGATGGTGATGTAAAAGTATTGATGACAATACCACAGCATTCCTCTGAGGACCATTTCGTGGAGGTCCTTTTTTCCGTGACAGGTTGTTAGAGTTGCTGTCAGCGTTTTGGGCAGGTGCTGTCAGAGGAGTTTGTGCTGTCGTGTGAAGCTGCACCACTGTAGGGCTTGAGAGGATAATGGCTGTCAGCAGCTTACCACACACTCTCCCCGCACACAGATGCTGTAGGGATCCTTGTAGGAGCACCTCGTCCCGTCGTGCACCAGCTGCTTCATGTACGCTACATCACCCATCTCCTTCGACTGGCAGTACAGGTGACATCTTTTGTTGGCTGAAAGACAGCAGGAGGAGCTCTTTATGACAAAAGTTCGGCAAAATCGCCCCTTAACCTTAGAACAATCTGTCACTACTCATTATTTGACTAATTTATTTCGTTTTATTTAATACTATAAAACAAACACAGCTTTAACCAGAAAGGACAAGATCTGATATGCTTTTAGTACTTTATTTAGAAAACACCACAGTTATCCCTGCCTATGTGATGAATGCACTTACTTATAGTTATAGTTTAACAATTGAAAAGACTACAATATGTACTTATAATATGCTTAACACTACCAAGATTTACCCCTGAAAATACACCAAACTCCTTCATTTGAATTAAGTGACCATTCATTTGTATTAATTTGTAGTTGTTACTCTTAATCAGCCCTCATCAGAGAAATTTTTCCCTTAATTTTCCTTACTTTCCTGTATGGGAAAGTCAAAATTAAGGTACTTTTGGTTTCGCAGTGTATCTACAGCACCACAGCTCACTGCAACTTCATTTCAACTTGAAGTATTATAATTGAAATGGTTATAGTAACTGTATTTTTGCAGTGTATTTGCATTATTATGCAAATGGTTCAAATATCTTTTTCCTCAAGAATCGTCCATTATAAGATCAGATTTGTTGAATTTGTTGAAATTAAATATGTTCAATGCACTTCCAGGCTAGTGGAGGTTTGCCTGGATTGTGAATAAAAAATGTAACATGTTCAACACTAGTGACTCAGTGCTGCGTATAATCAAGTGGACGGTGATTCTCTTGTGTCAAACAAAATGAGGACGTCATGAATGAAAGACTACCAACCAAAGAGGGCTTAGCTGAATAGACCCTGCTGGATGAATTACAGAGAAGGAGGATCAACTAGTCTAACTGTGGCAACAGCATGAACCTGTATAGAAAATGTCTTATTAAAGTCTCCTGTTCTGCTCTTTCTGTTCTGAAAGCACAGCACATTAATCACCTCACTGCCATTTACCATGTTTCAGTAGATACATGCTGGTGGCTGGCCGGAAGTTCCCTCTGCAATCAGAAACTTGTGTGTTCAAACCCCAAAACTGCTAATGGCACCACTGAGGTTCCCTTGAGCATGGTTATTGATAACTGTCCCCACATGTGGCTCATGGGATGCTGTGCTTCTAGCTATACTATATAGTAATATAGTATTATATAGTAAATGTATTTCTTACTAGTGTAATGGGTACCCACTGCCTATCCTGGTGTGAATATGTGAGAGGCGCGAACTCATCCTGGGCATACATACCATTCGCTCACACACAAACCAGTTTAAGACATGGATTCAAACCCCCAACTCTAGAAGGGTGAGACAACAGAGCTACAGTGCGTCACAATAGGTTCACTATAATTATAGAAGTAGCAGCCACCTGGAATGTATTTTGGCTATTGTCTATGTGGTCTATGTGGTTAGATGCCAGTTGGTGGCCTATTAAACTTTATTACATTAGCTTTACAGTTTTTATATAAAATTAAGGTACACGCATTAGACATCAAATATACCAAAGCTCATTGCTCGCATTTGGGGACTGGAAGGCTTTATGTGAACTCTGGCAGTGTGGGCACATGGGACAGGTCTGTTCACATGAGAGGTCGATACAGACAGTGGGGTGGGAACAGCTGACAGGAAAATGAGTTCATTGATCTCTGTAAGCTGTGGTAGGTCCTCATGTGCTTGCTCGCTATATACTAGTCAAAGTAGATCATCCGAGTGTATCAGCCATAGCATGTGTATGCAGCAGAAAAAAATCTATATTGTTCAAATATTTCAAGCAATGTGGGGTCGTAGCCAACAGACCAAAGACATGGAATATGACCCTTAGAGGTCTAACTACTGAGGCTTTGTCAAAGTGCTTAAATATAACTCCAAAATTATATCTACGTTCAATTGATGCTCTGCATAAGGCTTATGGAAAAGATTTTGTCCAGTGGGCAGCAACAATGTATTAATAGTCAGATGAAGGCCAGCTGTTCGTGCGTTGCCCCGTGTTGCTATGGTCACTATTGTAGCCTCTTATTCAAGTACAGCTATTATGAGTTACATCAATGGTAAATGTGTGATCAGTAAGAATTATCTTTTCATTTTTCTCCATCAATGTTTTATTTTTATTTTTTATGCATTTTACCGAGCTATGTTGCTGTATTTTGACATGGAAAGCAAAAGTGAGAGTGACACAGTTCAGCTAACTCATAGCTACGGACAGTTGAGCTAAATAAGATAAAAATATGGATGTGTACAAAATGCCATTCTAAATGTATATAAAAAGAAAAGTACTCTGTTCTGTCATGTGCAGCATTGTGGTCCTTTCACAATCGGAGCAGGAACATTACATCTAAAAGCCCATTTATCCCAGTGACTAGAGGTCAAAACCCCGCTGAGTAAATAGTTCTGGACACAAGGACCAACTGGTCAAAGGCATGACTGGGCTGGATAACCACAGGTTAAATTTATATGGTTTTTGTTCCCCGTAGGAGCAATCCATCACCTTTACATGGGAGGCAACACTTAAACTCAGCAGGCCTCCGGCATGGCTAACAGATGAAAGGGTCAATCAAACCGAGGTGAGAGAGGGAACGAGGCACAATAAAGAACAGCACGGTGTCTGACCCCCACTTGACCAAGCAGCTTTCACATGTGTGTTCCTTGATCTTGCGTTTGCTCACTCACTTTCTGACTTGAGGGTGAGGGTGGTGTTTGTGTTTATTGATGTATACATCTAGAAAGAGGGAGGATGCAAGCAAGAAACTCTCACAACATCAATACATTATCCTACACCTGCTAGCACAATGTCTTGTCTTAATGTAATCTAGCAGCTTTCCAAGAAACCCCACCCTATCATTTATGGGACCCAGCTCAGCGTTTAGGCTGCATGAAACATACATAAGCCTTTTAATGACATCTGATATTGGATGGTGGCCTAGTTGGTAGGATAACTGCCTCTAGACCAAGAAATTGTAATCCTACATTCAGTATAGCACCCCTGGGTTCCTGAGCAAGACCCCAACACCAAGTTTCTGCCACATGTATTTAGGGAAGGAAAGTCGCATTGAATAAAAGCGTTTGCTAAAAGCTATAAACATTAACCTGCATAAACATTAACAATTATTTTAACAAAAATCAGTTGCTAGAAGACTTTGTGGGCTGGAATTACATCTACGTTGAACAAGGCAGCCGTTATGACAGCTGACATTTGTTGGAGTAAGGTATTATAAATCTTGGTTTACGTGTATGTCAAGCACCATAAAAGGTTTATGTAGATGTTGTATAGCCCTGTGAAGGGTGTTCATATATTTTCTTCAAGAAATGTGTTGCTTCTGCTTATTTAGGTTTAGATGCTCCACACACAGTAATATGGACTCTCTGATGAATTTGTGGATCCTCATATGTGCCCATAAACATGGAGATTTTTAATTAAACAGTATTTGCAAATGTTTCTGTATGCAGTGACAAGAGTATCTGAAGCATGATATAGAAGATGGATTGAAAAAGAGGGGTGAAGTTAATGGGACGAAACAGAATCCAACTTTTTGCAGACGAGGGCAGTTGATTGGCGATTAATGAGACTAAACAAAACATTTCAATAATTCCGTGTTGCTCACAGTTTTAAAAATCTTACGAGAAACTGCCCTAAATGTTGCTGTCCACAACCTGCTATTACACCAGCTGACAGACACCTATGCAGGATAGAACCATGCCACCCACAGAGAGAGAAGCCAGTTATGCTCTCTTGTACTTGTAATCAATTGATTGGTGTGGCATCACCAGGGATCAAACATCTAAGCCCAAGATTAGTATTATTCAAATCAAATCTGACATAATTGATTGTGCAATTTGAAAGAGTGCAATATTCAAATTGTGAGAGATGCAATTACTGTTAATTATTCATTTAATGCATAAAGTAGTACATTTTCATATAAAGAGAAATAAAAATACAATAAATAGCAACAGCTATGAAACACAAGGGAACTGCCTGTGATGATGTTTGCCCAATCAAAGGCAACCAAACAACCACAAGTAACTTGCAATCTAGCACATAGACTCAGGCTTCACTAGTGGATATTCTGGTCTTCTGTGTAAGAACACAGGGGCAGAAATCAACCTTTACCTGTCACACAAAAATAACACTGATGTGCCATTTCACTTAGTCTTGTGATAAAGTAAAGCAGGTCCTTATAGTAACACATGAACACAGCATGCGAACACTGAAAATCCTTTCTCTGCATTTAACCCATTCACCAAGTGAAGCATCAGGCCGCCAGTAACACAGCACCCGCAGAACAGTTTGTGGGGACGGTACCCTCAGTGGTGCCACTAGCAGGGCTGGGATTGGAACAAGAACCTTCTGTCTGCAGGGGCAGCGCCCAAACCACTAGGTCACCAGCTGCTCCAAGCTAAACAGTTCTCTGCTGTATTTGTAGTACATATTCCGGGTTGGGCCCTTAGCTCTGCAGAAGCTGATCCGCAAGTGGTGAAAAGATCTGAAACTAAACATGCTGAAATGGCTTTTTGTCACTTTTGCAGCTCCTTGCTGGAACAAATGGTCCATCAGGGTCAACTGTAGCTTTAGAAAGCTGTTAAAAGCTGCACAATTCTTCTCTGCCTTCTTTGAAATATTCCCATTATCCCTTTGCAATCGTTCATCATCTTATTCTATTGTATTCCAATTTATTTTATTCTCTATTCCTGTAAACACATTGTGTTCCTCAGTTACCTCAGCCGTAAGCAACCCCCTAAAACTTCAGATGCACAGACTCACTCTCACAACTTATTTTTTATCAATAACAAGCACTAACATCTGGTTCAGATTTTAAATGAATGAATCAGTTTACACTCCTTGGTTTTACTTCATCTCAAATGTCACACTCACCATCCGGGTGCTCATAGGGGAGCCAGTGGTGTTTGGTGTTCTGGTACTCAAAGTGTGAGTTGCGAAGCTGACACTGCTGAGCCCTGAAGTCCTCAAAGTGCTTGGGGCAGTCATCCATGTTGCACAAGTGGAACTCATAGTTCACCCCCGGGCAGTCCTGACCACCATTAGATGGACTGTGTCACACAGCAGGAGAGGAAAGGGAACATGAATGAAAGGTCAGCAAATCTTTACTCTTCCTAAAGAAGACTATTACATTTTCCTAACAGCAGTCTCTTCAACAGTAGGGATTCCAGAAAAGTACATTTATCTGTCAAGTATCAGTCTAAAGTCTAACATCTTCTTAATATATCTAGTATATTTCATGAGATAATCTTATACCATGTTTACTCTCTAAATGAGTAATATGAGAAATTTTCACTTGCCAAATTTTTTTACATTTTATATCAATGCAATGTCTCCCTTATTCACAAATGCATTTTCTTTCATTTCTAAGACATATGCATCATAAATAATAAAGCAAATATAGTGGTTCCAAATATTCCTATATGGCTGCAGATCGATGTAGGTGATTACAGGAATGACCGGGTCTCACATGTTTTGGTAAAGTCATCACAATTTACAATGTAACCCAAATACATTTTGCGATCACGTTTTAGGCATTTTTTTAGGACAACGCTTCATTACCATTTGTTAGCACAGTGCGTAACATCGGCAGCATCAGTGCTAACTGGCGACTGAGGGATAGTAGGAGAGTAATAATGAGTTGACTCCTTATCGTTTCCGTTTGCAAAGTGGTTGAAACAGTTTGAAATACCTTGAGATGGGGAAAGTCCCTAACCCTACCCCTAACTTTAACTCTAAATCTCACCTTAACCCTAACCCTAACCATAACAGTCACCGGTTAGTGCTGATTAGTGGTGTTACACACTGCGCATTAAAATACACTGTATTAAAGCGCTGTCCTAGCACAAAAAAAAGGCCTCAAAAGTGGTCACAGCACCTTTTTTAATAGATTTTATTTCTTGGTGGCTGCACGAAAAGTTGTGAGATCGGGTTGTATGACCACATGCGTTCTTTAAATTTCTATATTAGTCAAAATATGGTTAATCAGTTTCAGATTGGGTCAGTTTGGTAATAACCAGTAAAAGGCAGTTTGCAATAAAAAGGACTTTTCCTCTGGGATTCTGATTCTGAAATCCCAAATACCAAACTTGGGCACGTTTAACATTTTTCAACGAAACCTGCATAGCACACAAAGTCTTGTTACGCCTCACATAGAGAGTAACAGTGTATGTGACACAATTTTCCACTCCGATTTCCAGCTGTGTGTGGAGAGGAACGCACGCTGGGTTGTTGCACTGCCGTGTTCTGAAGCGCACGCCTGTCCCACAGGAGCGGGAGCACGAGCCGTACTTGGTCCAGGCGCCCCACGCTCCGTCCTGCTTCACCTGGTTGGCGTTCTTCCACATGCAGTGGCCTTTGTAGCACCACTACAGGATAAAGAATAAGAATTATTTTATTGAACGCATACAAATACGTGTATGAGGGAGTTGTCTTAAAAGAAAGGGTGAACCCAGAACATTGATCATAAAAATACATATAATATTTTGATAAGTGAAATAAGTGAAACAAATTGACTATAACAGGTGCAAATGAGAAAACTCAAACATGAAAAAAGAAACATAGACACACAGAGACATGAATGAATGTCAGGGGCAAGACAACAAAGACCGTGTGTTGGTTTTTGGTTTACCTTCCCGGGGGCACACTCAGTGCCATCCAGCGGGGGTCCCTTTTTGGTCTTGCAAAAGTACGGGTTGTCTGGGTGACTGCACCACAGCTGCTTGCAAGGATCAAATGTTCGGAACTGGGGGGAGAGAAAGAATGGATGAACAGGCCAATTTGGTGTGTTTTAAAAAAGAGAAGAGGGAGTGAGAGATGGGGGGGGGTAAGCGAGGATAGAATATAGTGGATTGGACAGAGAGAAGATGAAATAAGAGAAAGAGAGATAGTGAGAGAGTGACAGTGAGAGACAGTGAGAGACAGTGAGAGAGAAATAATAGATAGAAGAGAGAGAACGAAAGAGATAAGAGAAAGAGGTGGAGAGGAGAGTGGGCTGGACAGACTGTGAAATAGAGAAAGAGAAATAATGGACAGAAGTGAAAGAAACAAAGAGAGAGAGATGGTGCATAGAAGAGTATGTGAGTGTGTGTGTGAGAGAGAAAGATACATGAGAAAGAAAGAGATAGAGGGAGAGAGAGAGATGGGAGTGACAGTGAGATAGAGACAGAGAGATAATAGACAGAACAGAGAACTAAGAGAGAGAGATGGAGGATAGGAGAGAGAAGGATAGAGAGACAGAGGTAGTGGATAGGAGCGACAGTGAGATATTGAGAGATAACTGAAAGAAGAAAGAGAGAGAGATGGTGCATAGGAGAGAAAGAAAGAGCTGAGAATCTTTTAATGTACTTTCTTTGGCCTTGAGAAATCAGTCAAGGCGCAGGTTTAAACAAAGTTCGGTTAATTGATTCTTCCTCCCGAGCTGCCTCAGCTCTGACAGGACGGCTTTCATCCAGAGACACAAGCATTTAATTACCCCGGACCAACTGTGAGGATAAGACGATGATAACAACACCTCTTTTCATTAAGCTGTACTTTGTTCTTCATTATGCATGTTAGGGGCAGGAGGCTCATACACATATATGGTCATTAAGTTGTAGCTGCTGGGTTTAATTTGTTTACTTGTATGTTATTTCTAAACAAAAGTTTTTTTTTTACTGCAGTTAAAAAAAGGAACAGTGACTGCAAAACAATGTTTTCTAAAAAACACAAGCACATTGTAAAAGTGGTCATTAACCTAGATTTAAATATAAAAATTAAAATTAAATAAAAAAGTTTTGCCCCCCAAAATCTCTCGTTTTTAGTTTTTTTGGGACATCATGAAAGTCCTTGTTGGTATATCGGTCCGGTACCCCGATACATTTTCATACAGTGAACGTAAATAAACCAATTTAATCCTTTGTATTCTGTATCACTCCAAAGTAACAGAATCTGATTGTTCAAGTCAAAGTAAATCCCTTTCGGACTTAAATGTCATGTATCATTCAAAGTTTGGCCATTTCTCTCAAAATTTGAATGAGGAGAATTTATATTTTATTTTCAGCTTATTCAAAAACTGTCCCAGTTAATTGTTGTTTTTTGTGGAAACTGCAGGCAAAATATATTTGAATCAATGTTTCTTGGTAAATTCTCACCACTGATTTTGCATTCTATCATCTATGCATTACTAAAATAATATGACAGAAGTTCAATTAGACAGAAGCTGGGGTGGGGGGCAGCACAGCTTGGTTAAGTGTGGCAGAGGGGCAAGTAAAGGAGCACTCGCAGTGGGCCCCTCTTGTTTACTTGTGTTTCTGACTTGGCCGACAGAACGCAAGCCATCGTGCCATCTGCTCCGTCGGGCTGCCAAGCCAGAGACCAGGTGTGAAGGTGCTGAGGTTTAGAGTGGGCGTGTACATTCGAGATGCGCTGGCGGGGAACACACTGGTGTGAGGTCAATCCTGGTGCTAAAATACTAAACTGCATTTTGATATTCTACAGTACATAAAATAAATCAAACTTAAAAACATATATTAATTCAGATTCAAACCACTATCATTCCATTTCAGTCCAGTTGCTCTATACTGGCTTATGGTGGTAAGATACATAGGCAGCCTCAGTCTGTTCAAGTAACATTCGATTTTATACATAGATCTGTATCTGCATCCAAAATACAAGTTTATGCTTAGCTACCATGTCTGTTACTATTTAAATGGAGCTCATGTCACATGGTTAAGACTAGTGTCATTTTCGACAATGAAAATTATGACGAAATATTTTTCACGTGACAAAAACAAGACGAGACGTGACGTAATTGCTGGTCATGTGACAATAACGAAACAAAATAAATAATGTAGTTTTGTTGACGAATAAGAATGAGACTAAATGTGGTTTACAAGATAAAAACTACGCTAAAATGTATCTTCATTTTCATTGACTAAAACGAGATGCGACATTATTTCCTGTACGATAGGGAGGGCAGAAAAAGGTAAACGACGCTCGACCTTAGAGTTGAACGACATTACGTCCCAATACTTTTGTCCATTGAGATGCAATGTGAATTAGACTTTAGATTCTCTGCCCGAACCCGAACCTGGCCCGATATTTCCTACCACTCTCCTAGCGGCAGGCCGTGATCCAGCATTTGAGTGTCTCGGAGCTCTGAGAGTCAGTTATAACGGCCCACGATCTAAGCTCTAATGAGAATGAAATGTAACTAGAGTGGACATAGGTTTTGGAACACACACAAAGTCTCTCACACACTTAATTTTAATAAGCAGCCTTTCCCATTTTCATGCAAAAAGGCTGATCCTTGTTCTGATTTGGCTGTGTAGACTATATTTGTTCAGGATTTTAAAAAAACATTCAGGTGAGTTCAGGCCCACACACTGAAGGTGAAGAATTTTACCAGTTTTACAAATGTGGGTTTTATGGCAACAGACACACACACATTTCCACATTGTACACATTATGTTTGCACTTTTTAGTGATGGGATGTTATTAATTTATTTTATCAAAAATTGTGTGTGTGTACATCTAAGTTCTAACATAAAAACAAATGTCGGAAATTAAAATCAGAGTGTCTTCCATATCTGGAATGGATGTTCAGTATTCTTGAGCCTACAAGGTAATCAGATAACCTTAATTGAATTGTGAAATAGGCTTGACTGAGATTTTAGATTTTGTCTATTTTACTAAGTACTTGTACTATTTTGACTTGCATTTATAAAAAAGACTAAAATACAGATTTCATTGACTAAAACTAGACAAAAATAGTCATGGACTAAAAAAAAGACTAAAATGCTCAGACTTTTAGTCGACTGAAACTTGACTAAAGTAAAAATGGTCTGGACGTGACTAAGACTAATAAAAACTAAAATGACAGCTTGATGCAAAGACTAGACTAAAACTAAAATTAAAACAGGCCACCAAAAACCACACCACACTAGTTGTGACACTGGATAAGTACATATATCAGATTGAGATTTTGCCTTTAAAACAACCTTACATTCCTCCCAGTTTAACTCCCAATGATAATAACATTGTCCAGATGTTTTTAAGAAGTTGTCCATTTTTATTCAGTTTAAAATTCAGTAACACTATGTAGACAAAATGTTCAGGATGACTGCATTCAGCTCCATAACATTTTATATGGTCCGCCCCTTTCCATCTTCCACTATTCTTGGAAGGCTTTACACAAGTTTTTGGAGTGTTTCTGGGGAAATTTGGGCTCATTCATTTTGCAGAGCATTTGGGCATTGACCAAGACTGAATTCAATAATTAAGCCATGTAATCCCAATTCATTTGCCCATGTAGTGTGTATGTATCTAGAGGAGTGTAGATGTTTTCTGTTCAGAGATCGCAACGTTTGTACATATTTATGCTGTAATTAATACTGTAACTTGATTATAAGTGTATTATCACTGCTGACGATACACGAAATACGTTCAGTAATTGTCTGCTATCTGAATAAATCAACGCAACGTGGAATCCTGGTCAACAATTAGGCATGGGCTGGTATAAGATTCTGACGGTATGGTAATTTTGGATACAAATATCACGGTTTCACGGTATTGTAATTACCGCTCTACAATGTTGTATTTAAATGTCTGGGTTAAAAAACAACTATTTTTTCCCAACTGATCACAGTATATTTTATTTTAGGAAACATATAGAACATTTTGTAACATTGAACATCAGGCAAACTAATTAAAATAAA
>JBBMFX010559304.1:0-15997 GCA_037832545.1 Rhabdalestes septentrionalis
CGCTCCTCCTACGTCGCACATATGGCCCTGCGACTTAAGAGACTTCCTAAGAGATGGTTCGAGAGACACTCGTGGAAATGTAAACAACTTAGGTAGGATATATCTTAGAAAATCTACTTAGGGCGCTAAGAGTGTTCGTTATCAAGAAACCCACCCCTGTTTTTTTCTGGTCAGTGGTGCCATGACTTTCACTTCTCATAAAATTTGGTCAATACAAACATGTGTTATCTAGCCCCTAGTAAGGATTAATTGGTCACACAAAGTGAGTGTGTTATAACTGAATCTAGCCTATTTAGTATTCTAAATTGCAGCCCAGTTTATAATTAAATATTTTAATAGACTCACAATGAATTCACAATTCATCACGTCAGTTTGTAAGATATCTGTAGGCAGCCATTCCTTTCCAAATTGTGCCTTAACTTTCCAAAATGTAACCAATAATCTCTGCAAACAGTAGTAATTAATAAAAGTGTTTCAATAAATCTTAGGGTGCTTTCACATATGTGGCTCGTTTCATTTGGTCCGGACCAAGGGCAACAAATGATGCATTGTTGAATTTTTCTGCCGTTTTGGGTCCTTTATACACCACACTTAAGTACTCTGGTCCAGACCAGTTCAAACGAAACAAAATATCACTCGTTGGACAGATTTGCCATTGAATGTATGTCCTAAACTGCTTTTCGACTGGTCAGAATTAACGCACGGGTGGAGGAGGAGGAAAGCTGGTGGAGTTTCTTTGCCTTTTCCCTGCACTGTTCTACTGATCTTTTAAACCGGCTTTCCCTGAGCTGTTTGTTAAATAAGCAGAAATATTGTTGTGTTCTTATAAGTTTTTGAAATTTGGGAACTAAACTTGACAGTGCCAAAAAAAACTTCAGGTACAATTTCACAAGGGAAAATCACTCTGGTTCACCCTCTCTTCGTAGTGACATTTCAAGTCTTTAAATTTGTCGCTGTTTACAAAATGTAGCATAAGTTACACAAAACAGTCTGTGAACCAACACCTGTCTTGACAATATCAGCTGTGAAAAATATATACTTTTATGGGGAATGCAGTAAATACTAGTGCATTACTGAAATACTGACTTTTTATGTTTATTGTGTTTGTTTAATTTATCCGAATATTTCTGCAAAAAGATAGGGCCTCGATTTGTTGTTTTATTATAACTTTTACTGTCAAATTAAATATTTACATCCCTCAATTCTACTGCTAAGAGTGTGTTCCCTAGTAAGATTCTATGCGTTCTCTGAGGCCTTCAGAAAGAAGATTGCAGAAACCATTGTTGAAAAAAAATTAAATAACATGAATGAAGTTTGTCAGAGAACACCTATATGAACCCCAGGACCTCTGGAATGTACTTTGGACAGATAAATCTAAAATGGAAAATCTAGTGACTGGGGAGTTGCACCTATGACCAGTAAATTGTGGGTTTCATTCATCATAGAATCTACTATGAATTCTTCATTGTGTCAGAGGGTGCTTGAGGAAAATGTCTTACAATTGAAGCTGAAGGGGAGGTGAAGCCTGAAGCATGACAATGACCTGAAACTATTCAGTAAATCCACCATGGAATGGCTCAAAATGAAGAAATTGAGAGTTCTGGAACAGCCTAGTTAAGGCACTGAATCTTAATCCTGTAAAGATGTTGTAGTGTGGTTTAAAGTGGACTAAACATGCAATAAACCTCTCAAATATCACTCAGCTAAAGAAATTCTGTTGCAGTTGAAAGAAACTGGTTGTGGTCAATATTTCATTCAGTTTATTTTAGCCAAATGAACAAAAACAAGCTATTAGGACACAAAGTTTACTTATGTTTTCCTTAGCTGCAACTGTCATTTTTGTTCATTTTTTCAAATGAGGGATTTTTTGTTTTTGTTTTAGCAAATTACTTTACCTTAATCTATAGATGTAGCTTGAATATTAATACGTTGATATTTTTCGAAAAGAAAGAAATATCTAATGGAGTGTACAATTTTTTTCAAATAACTGTATATATTTACATATATAAAACACATGTCAATATATGTCACACTATGAATACAAGTGATAATGTGGAAAAAGAGAAAGTCCATGTCAGCATGATGACATCTGGCTTTGTGACCTGCTGACCATAAGCCATAATCATTTCCGAGAATTGAGAAAATCTAGAGGAAGAAAGACTTTAGAAAACGAAAGTGGCTCTAGACAAAACAGTGGGCGAAACACAATCTGAGCATATAAAATGGAGTAAGTCCTCATTCAGTCACTCTTTCATCCAAACAGCTGCCTGAAAAGAACAAACAATCATCTTCAAGAACAACAGCAAAATGAAGTCTGCTGCAGCTTTCCTTCTTCTTGCTTGTGTGGTGATGGTGCATGTTCAAGGTAAAATTCTCTCTTTCATTTCTCAGGTCTTCTTGAGTGGATCTTTAAGTCATTGCTTTGTCTGGTACACTGAATGAATGTGTGAAACTAATTTATGTTGTCCTGTTATATCATTTTTATTTTATTTATTTGCAGGACAGGCTAGGACCAATGTAAGGAGGTGCTTATGTCAAGGTCCTGGGCTGAACATGGTTCGCCTACAACGTGTTGAGAAGATTGAAATTCATCCTCCTGGTCCATCTTGTGAAAAAGTAGAAATGATGTAGGTTCAGTAACTTCTTATAGCACATCACTCTATATTTAATTCCAAGTTCAAATTTTGCAAATTTTATTCATGTGTCTTACATGTTTGATGTTTTTTTTTTGTTTTAGTGTCACTTTTAAGAATGGAGCAGCACAAAAATGCTTGAACCCAGAATCCAGTTTTGTGCAGAATTATGTTAAGAGTGCCATTAAAAAGAGGTGAGAGCATCTGCTGGAATACACAAACACTGTTTATTATTCTGTGTCATGAATTAAAAAACATGTTAAAAAAATGTTTGTTTATGTTTGTTTAGGAGTGCCCAATGAGAGGAACGCTGGAAATATCATCTGCTTCAAATCTTGAGGGTGTTACATTTTAAACTATGTTTAAATAAGTACTGTATGTGTATATAATATACAGCATATACTACAGTCCTTAAGTCTATATATTGCATATGTTCATCTGTATATTATTACAAAAAGTTTAAACATTTTATATTGCACTATACAGCATCTGTAAATAGTTAGTAAATTTTTTATTTATGAGTGTGACACAATTCTATGTGTAGTGTATAGCTTTATAACATTTTTCTATGTTTGAACTACTTTCCATATTTGAAATATAATTTATTGTGAACACAAAGCTGCTGGGAAAAGGGTCTTCTTTCTTGTTAGCAACAGCTAAATAATGTCTGCCCAATATTTGTAGATGCACAATAAAGTGATAATTGATGTCTGAGTTATGATGTTAGGATAGTCTCAGCAACTCAATGACTCAAATGATGAAAGATTCCACAGCATCAATACTGGAGCCCAACTTTAATCTTGTAGATCTACACCTCAGAGAAGATTAGTTTCAACCCTGACCTGATCCAGTTAATCATTGCCTTCAGAGGAATCTGAATATTTGTGTGCTGAAAGCTTTGCATAAAGACAAAAATATTCTTCTCTCAGACAGGTGAAAAACACAACTGTAAAGATCTGGATTTGGTTTGAATGAGCTAAGAGATGTTTTGAGGTATTTACAGAAAAGATCTGAGTGACCATTGACTTCTTGGGTTTGCTAGATTTATTAGTCTTATTGTCCCAATGCTGACTGCACTGGCAATTGAAATTTGTGTAAATGTGTCTTTTGATAACTACTTCTTAAGGATTCAGAAAAAAGAATAATTAGATCAGACATCGTTCGTTTTTCTGCCATTCTTGTACCTGCTCTGTTGCTAGTTTTCTGCTATGCCAGAAATTCCTTATTCTTCAGTCTGTATTTTCCTCTTCTCATTCCTGCTCCCTGATGTCAGGAGGAAACACTGACTGTGTAACTATTTAATTAGTTAATTGTCAGACCAGCAGGATAATAAGCTCTTCTTATTACTTTACTTATTTACATCTCAATTTTTTGACATTATGTCTAAGATTAACATTATAACATTAAGATTAACATCTAACATTATAGAACCCACTAACTTTGGCTGGAGAATCCACATCAAGAAACAATGCATGATTAGATCATTCTACCATATATGTTTTTTACATGCTACAAACACACACACACTCCGAAAGCTTCAGGAGATTTCTGTTTGACTTTTGACGCATGCTTAAATGACAAATTATTTTAGTGGTTTTGTTGCTAACCACACAACATAATTTGCTGGAACGAAAGACATGAAACCTAAACAGATTGACAATATGTGGTACAGATACAGAGTTAAATAAAGTTGAAAGATGCACCTTGACCGACCTCAGAGGGGTACCAGAGAGACAGGACAATTTTTTTTTTATTGAATATGTAATTCCATTTTGTATATACCAATACCATTTTGTATATAGTACTGGTGCACGTGATACACAGTCATGAGGAAACTATTTAGGGAAGTATTCACTGTGACACATTCAGTCTGTGCATGAACACATGCTCATTCGGTCACAGTTTCATTCTCACAACTGCCTGAGGAATTTTTACTTTTTGGTTACTTGCTCTTCTCTCTGGAGTCTCCTTTCAAAGTAAGATTTTTCATGCCTCTTCAGCTGAAAGTAAAAGTGAAGGAACAATGTGAAATTCTAGCTGTAAAACTGAATCTTAAAACAAAAAAAAGTTGTAGCTAACTCTTTTTTTGAAATTACAAATTACCTTAAGGGGAAATGTTTGAATAAGAAGCTGATGAGTCTAAAAATGAGAGTTCCCTGGAAATAGATGTTACCAGCTAACTGTGATTCACTATGCTGTGTTTAATCAAAGCAAATTTGTTGTACTAAACAAGATTAGTGTGGTTTTAATGCTAGGATTCAAAATTAGTCATAATGTAGAAGCACAATTATTATTTTTTTTCCTCTTTGGAGGTCTTTAGAGTTTGTTGTAAGGTCTTTGTTAGATTTACCTGTACTTTTTTCTTAGCATTTAGCAGGCGCTCTTATCCAGAGCGATGTAAATAAGTGCACAAGTAATCCACATCTGTTCATTAAACCTGTAAAGCTAAACTTGAAGCAACATCTGCTTTTAACCAAGTTACTACCAGCTAAGTTACATAGCTTCACAGCCCTGTTAAAAAGATAAAGGAGTTCCCCTCATATCTGATCCAGGGTGAAATTATTCAAGAGTTTAATACAAATATATTTTGTGCTTCTGAGTATCTAATAATTATCTTTAGTACCCAGATCATAAAAAGACCATTTTAAACACTGCGAACGTGAAAGGCTGTGAACAACCACCAGCATATATTAACTCCATTAACAAATATTGAAAATAGTAATACATTTTATGTTAGGTGACTTTCACAACACAATGACACTGCACATCTTTACAATATCTGTAGAACATCTGATTATTCTTATACATAATTAACCAAAATTGTCACAGCTTGTTTGCTGTAATATTTTGTTTGCTCTAACTAGCAGATCCTTGGATGTGGAGAGCAGCATGATCATTGCTCAGTGCAGTCTGAGGGGTTTTCACAGACACCACCAGGTGCACCACAAGACCCGCTACTATTTCAACTGCATGAACCAGTAGAAGGAGGACATAGAAATTATATTTGACAAGTATCATCCATGAAGAATCTACTTTCACATGGAGGCTTAATCCACAGCTACATGTTTTAATTTTTTTACTCATTCTCTGGTAATAATGAATCAAATCATTGCAGTTAAGCTCATGTTAACCCAAACGGAAGCCCTTGCTGGAATTTCCAAACACAAGAACCAGAACACAGCTGACAAACCCAAAGCATGCCAAAAGCCAAAAAGAAGAATTAGAGGATCATCCATACCCCAACCATTTAATTTTGCCTCATTGTTTACTACAGATCTGAAGGATGGTAGGTGACCATCTAACTTCACACATGAGATGAGAAGGACTGGAGTGGCATATATGAAAAATACATTCATTAAATAAAGGGCTTCATAAATAAATCAATACAAATCTGTGCAGACTGTATAAAAGGACTGTAATCCAGGAAGTGAAATGTTTATAAAAGTAACTTGACCTCAGTGGCTGTTATGACACAACACAGTACTGGCATTGTCTTACTCCAAAAGCCGCCTCTCTTGTGCATTTGAAGAACAATTTCATTGATAAACCTACACACACACACACACACACACACACACACACACACACATAGTGCAACTCAAAGACATAGAAAATGTATCTGAAAATACAAAACATTAGTATTCAGAGACAAAGGTTAATTGCTACAACACACAATCAGAATGTTTCAAGTGATTTTTGCTTGAATTTTTGACTCATTTTTTAAAATTAAATAACACTGAACAATGAGTGTTGTGCTTTTTGGTCATTACTGGACTATTCATTTTAGAGGTTTTGTGGTTAAGCAACTAACATCATTCCCTGGAATGGAATACTTATGCTATGCTATCTCACAGAACACAAAGAGAACCGGTTCTTTAATGGGGTGCAGATAGCCTCTCCAAATATGCTGAACAGGGGCAGAGGTCAGGCTCAGCCCATCATGCAACGACATCACTGTAGACTGAGATGGACCTGATGAATTTAGGACTTCTGTACAGGAGTCTAGTACGTCAGAAGCTGACAGATGAGTCTTCAGGAGTTTTCTGAGGATAATGAGGTTGCCTGTGGCAGCCCATTCCTGCAGTGAGTAAGAACAAAAGAGAAGATTCTGGACTGGGTTTACCTTGTGTGTATTCCTTGTGGGAATGACAGAGCCAAACCATTTTCCTTGGAGGAGTGGAGGGAGCAAGAAGTAACCTATGGCTGAATGATAGGACTAAGGTAGCTGGGTGCACACTCAAATGTCACCCTGTAGTTTATCAACTTAATTTGAATAAAAAGAAATTCAAATGTTTGTCTCATCGGAAGGGCAGACAAAGCAGTGCATCATCAGCATAGCAGTGAGAGGAGAAGCCTGAAAGTGAATAATTGAGTCCAAGGAGGTGATGTATATTGCAAAGTGTGGTGAGCAGCTGATGGGCTGGAGATACTTGACCCAACCAAGATGAAGGACCAGAGATGTAAATGTTGAGTGTTTATAGTTAAGTATTTATAGTTGTACACCTTTCATAACCAGCATGCTGAGCGAGGTGAGGTCAGGGTGTGGGATTTAATGTGTGACCTTGATGTGGCTGAACTGCAGTAGTGGTCAGAATGAACCATAAAGGTAATAATCCTCTAGATCACCACTGAAAATGTACAGCTGCATGTCTAGATACTATGGATATCTCATAACCTGTACAGAGAAAAACCCTTTAGGCTTTGACTAATTTACATATTAATATATTCAGTTTGATGTACTGATGTGTAATGTGACAAAAACATTTATATCTGTCTGCAAAAGTTCAGCCCTCTGTCCTTTAGTCTTGCCCATTCATGCTTAAATTATAAGGACAATGCAAAATAAGACATTTTCATGAAAGAGTTTTGAACTGTCTTCAGTCATACATTTCTGATGGTAGGTCAGCATTCTCTAGAGCTAATTTAGGATTTAATTGAAGGACAAAGAGGAAAAACTTGAACACCTCTACATTAAAAGAGAACTGCAAAATTTAAGTCATTCTTTCATACTCATGGTTGGCCAGCTACCGTTCGGGGCACCCACGCAGACGGAGCATCTTCTGCCAGATGACTCTGGCTGCTGTCTCTGCTGTCTGATCTGTTTGCTCAATGTCAGGGTCCACACCATCCAGCAGGGCCAACACAATCCGAAAGATCGGTAGAGCATAGTCAGCATAGGCCAGCACTGGGGCCTCCACCAGGGCCATCTTCAGGGCCTCAAAGGCCTGCTGTCACTCTTCCATCCAGACCACTTTTGCCGGGATGCAGTCCCCACCCCTTTTAACAACCCTTTTAGGGGCCCAGCCTTCTTGGCGAACCCAGGCATGAACCAGCGATAATAGCCTATTCAGCTCAAGAAGGAGCACACCTCACTCACTGTGGTTGGCTGGGGCCAGTCCCTCACTGTTTTATCTTCTTGGAGTCAGTGGTCACCACTTCGCAGATGACGATATGACCCAAGTAGTGGACCGCCTGCTGGATCAGCCAACACTTCTTAAGCTGCAGCTTCAGCCCATGGGCCTCTAGCCAAAGATTCATGGCCTTCAGATGGCACAAATGAGACCTGAAATTAGGAAAATCCATGATTAAATTATAATGTAATACATGATAATCTAGATAAATCAATAAATATTTGTGAACTTTCTCACTCAAACAGATTTGTATCAATCTTTGGAAAATTGCAGGGGCATTACACAAACCAAAAGGCATATGTTCAAACTGGAAGAGGCCTATGGGCTTCGCAATGTCATTTTTTCCCCTTATCTTCAGAGTGCACTTCCAGTAACCACAGGCCAAGTCTAAGGTGGAATACCAAGCTGCCGTCTTCAGCCCAGTCGGTGACACCACAATTCATGACAGCAGGTATGCATCTTTGTGGGTCACTGCATTCAACTTATGGTAGTTGATGCATTTACATTTACATTTACGGCATTTAGCTGACACCCTAATCCAGAGTGACGTACGACAGTGCTCAAGTAATCCACAACAGTATCAAGGACCTGTAGAGCAAGATTAAAGTCAACATCCACCAATCGCCTATGGTACTGTAGCTCGGTATACCTGATCAACACTTGTCACTGATACCTAACTACCTCCTGATGCAGAAACTCCAAGACCCATCCTTCTTTTTGATTACCACTATGGGGGTGGCCCAAGGGCTAGAACTCTTCTCCAACGCCCCTCCTTTCAGCATAGCTTTGAGAAGATCGCGCAATTCAGGGTGCAAACTGGGAAGCACTGGCCTGTATGGTTCTTGGATGGGTGTGGCCGCCTCGGTTGGGATGTAATGATAGACCGTGTTGGTCTGGCAATAGTCCTCCTCATCCTGGGTGAAAACCCCCCCACCAATGGTCCAGCCTGCTCAGCTGCTCCGGGAGGGCCCCAACCACAGGCCGTACTTCCATTTCCACTGGATATGCTACTACATTGCTTGCAGTATAAACCTATACTACACAGATTATACTGTGAACATATAATATCAGTTCATTTTAATATGAACAATTTTTATATAAATGCTATACAGGTCTTATAGTACTCTGAATTATTTTAATTGACACGTTAGGCAAAATTCCATGACTACAAGTTTTGTTAGTGTCAGATGACAAATGAAATTTGGAATTTCATGTAATGCTGAGCACACCACCTGGGGACCTCTGTCTGTATTTTTGAGATTTTGAAAATGCTGCTATGTTGCTCTGAATAATGACAAAGTACTTTCTCAAAACATTGAGGATGAAATTCGACCTTGTGTACTGCTGACTCTAAACCCTAAGCTCATTTCTAAGAAATGAGAAAGTCTAGAGGAACTTCTTCAGGAAGTGAAACAATGTGGAAAGCCCAGTCTGAGCATTTAAAAGAGGAGTAAGGCCTCATTCAGTCACTGCCTCATCAAAACAATCATCCTGAGAAGGGTCAAGGACATTAAGAATCATCTGCAAGGGCCTCTTCAAGAACAACAGCATAATGAAGTCTGCTGCCGCTTTTCTTCTTCTTGCTTGTCTGATGATGGTGCAGGTTCAAGGTAAAATTCTCACTTAAATTTTTTAGCTCGTACATAATTGAAGTGTAGCTCATTGCTGCTTGCATAGATAATGTGAAATTACAATAAATTATATATAATTTTATTTATTTGCAGGACAGTCCAGAACTAGTGTAAGGAGGTGCTTATGTCAAGGTCTTGGGCTGAACATGGTCCGTCTACAACGTGTTGAGAAGATTGAAATTCATCCAGCTGGTCCGTCCTGTGAAAATGTGGAAATGATGTAAGTTCCCAATAAAGTAATAATAATGATGCACATTATCCCATAGTCAAACACCGTTCAGCCATCTAACTGGTTTCATTTTGCCTTAGTGTCACTTTAAAGAATAGTGCAGGACAAAAGTGCTTGAACCCAGAATCCAATTTTTCCCAGAATTACATCAGGAATGCCATTAAAAAGAGGTGAGAACATCAAGTGACATTTATGTTTTATTTACATACAACTGCATTTGATTAATTTTAGCAAACAGAAATAATACAGGATCTGAAATTAAATAGTGGATTTTTTCTTTAGGAGTGTTCAATAAATCTGTAGAAATACACCAGTGAAGACTTGGAAGAGGAGACGGTGAACATCATGGGATTCAAACCTTGCAAAGAGACTTTTTTATGTAACATAAAAATTTAGGAGGGCAATGAAATGCTAATTTTGTGTAAAGAACTTTTAATGGCAATTTGTAAGAGATATATATGTATATATTCTCTCGTTTATATAATTTGTATATTTACTGATGCACATATTTGAAATATCATATTTTTGATGTACATATTTGAAACATAATAAATGTTGCATTTGAAAATGTCCCATGTTCCTCATTAGCAACTTGCTAAATAAGCTCAATAATACTTGCTCATCATCATCATCATCATCATCATCATCTGTAGACAGAGGATTGGATTATATTTTCAGTTTGTAATTATGATTGTTATTAAAATTCCATAGGATTCTTGTTTAAGGAGGCTCATCCCAAAATGGAGTTAGCCAGTGATTTATGTCTTGGCAGCAACGGAACAAGTCACATAGCAGACCAAAGTCTTAAAGAGGAGCTATTAGAAGTCACATAGTCTGACTTCACCTTAGATATGCCATGTTTATGTGATAATCATACTTTGTTGTTTGCTTACATTGACATTACTTAACTTATGAAGTGCTGAGAAAGCTAAAAAGTGTAAGCAACCACAGGTTAGGACACTATGTCCTTCTCCACATTCCTCCGGCAAGCCTCCCCAAATAATTTTCTTAAGTAAGATAGATAGGTCACACAGGATTTATTACAGAGTTTCTAAAGTATGCACACACATTTATATAAAGCACATTGTGGACGGTTAACTGGTCAATACTTACGCATTAAAGTTACACATGAAATGATAGATAGATGAAAATGAAAGAGAAAAACAATTCTTCCATCAATGATGTAACACGAATCTCAGCAGCTGGATTAATGAGTATATGTCGCAATTTGAACATAAAAACAGGTTAAACAAACAAAAAAATAAGTCCTTTGCACATTCAACCATAATGCACTTCAGACGTAATGGCTCTCTATCAAGAAAGCGATTCTGATGAAGAATAAAAAGCTCTGAAATCCTTCTCCTTAATAAAAGAATAGTTGAAACTAAACTGACCCTCATCTATGTAAAATTTTAAAGCAGGAGTACCATCTTCACTCAGGCATGCACTAATATCATTTCAGATATGAGCTGAATTTATGATTAGCCCATGAATGTGCGTCTGTTTCGGAGAGTAATCCAGCATGTTACAGAAAAACAGGTTGACCTCCTGACAGCGCACTTTCAATATTTAACTGAAATTCAGCCCTGATTCAAGCTTGCAAGAGACTGTAGCAATATTCAGAGAGAAAGTAGTAGTATTCAGGGAATGTCTTTCTGAGAAATTGATAGAAGAGGGGAAAAGGAATCATAAAACAGAAATGAAAATGAGCTTTAGTCCATAGTCAAAACTTCCCATGGCGAATCCCCACTATTTGGAGAATATATTAAGGCACTGTATTACATTCACGTGCAGATTTCAATCCATCTCTACACCTAAACAGATCTTCAAGACTGGAGCAAATGCAGTTTTTCATTTTCTTGGCCAGGGGTGTTGGTGGCCTAGTGGGTATGATACTTGCTTCTGAACCAAGAGGTCATGGGATTAAATCCTACCTTCAGCATCACCACTGGGTTCCTGAGCAAGACCCTTAAACCCAAGTTGCTCCAAGAAGACTGTACCATGTAGTTAGAGAATAAAGGAGTCAGCTAAATGCAGTAAATGTCTGCTTGTGGTGAATGTCAGGGGTAAATGTTTTTAAATTAAACACCCATCCTCATGTTCCACAAAAGTTTCAAACCAGGGGCGCATTTTACATTGCAGATTAATTTCAAATGTATTTATTGTGAGATTACTTGTAATAAAATATCGGAAATCTATCAATTAAATCACAAAGTAATAATATTGCCAGCCCCAGTACCCAACAATCATTGTCAGTTCCAATTTTGATTGGTCCAAACATCCCATGATTGCTACTTGACTGCTGCAAAATGTACAACTCTATTGCAAGCACTATAATGTAAAAAAAATAGTAGATGAATTACAGTGTAAATATGTTATACAGTATAATGTGTATTATATTGTTAATGCTAAAGGAAATTTAATCCAATCCAGTTATATATGTAATATGATATAAACATGGATCAGGCTACATGCATCCTTGTGTAAACCTATGGTTAACACCCAAATATACTATATAGGTACCTTTCTAAATGTCTTATTTTCTTATTTTACTGTTTGGATGAAAAAAAGCTAATAAAACAGCTAGTAGGTGATTCATATTTGAATGTTGGTGTGGATAAAGAGTCATTGTGTCACGGTGCACAGACTTCCACAAAGACATATGACCGTTTGGGATACTTTATAAAAAAAACCTCAAAGGAACAAGGCTCGATGGCCGACAGGAACAGAAAAGAACCGGGACAAACAAAAACCCAACACCGACCAACAAAACCCAATATAGACTAATGACCGCATCCCTAGATGCAGTCGCTTGGACCATTTATAAAAAAAACCCACGTTGAAAACCCCCAAACAGAAAACAGAACTGCAGCCCTCCTCATTACTCCCAGGTGAAACCCATATTCCCCTAACTGGCTGGAGTAATGAGGAGGAAACTGACCAAATAAGGAGTTACGCTGAACACAAAGGCGGGGGTGCCCTCTAGCGGGCACCGCCTATCACACTTGTAATGAAAACAACATTTTAGTAATTGCATGCATCTCACAATTAAATCACAATCAAATCATCTCACAATCAAATGACATAAATTAATTTGGAGAAAACAAATCCCTCATCAAGAAATACTTACTTTCGATAAAACACATATGACATAATTAGTGGTACCCCTGCGTTATTACTTTGTACAACTTCGCCAATAACCAGTAATGAGTCATCTCCTATTCCATTTCGCAAGACACAGATCAAGGCATCTGAGAACATGTATGATTATATAATTATTTCAGATAATTTAGGTTCATAAGCTTGGTTTTGTGGGCTCTCCTCTTACATTACCCAACAGGTTTGCATTGGGGTTCAGGTCAGGGAAGTGAAGTGGCCATGGCAAAATCTTGATTCTGGGTTTACCACTGGTTTGGACCTAAGCTTTGGTTTGGAACTAAGTTTTGGATCATTGTTCTGGAGTTGCATAATACAGCCTAACTGTATAACTTCTTAAGTTTTTGTGTTATTGAGCTGTCTTAAACAGGTTTAGCTTGTTTAAACTTGCTTGTTATCTTCAGTGTTGTGCACGAACACATCCAATGAATGGCGATCAATGAACACCTTATTTTTCATGAAAGCTGAACTGAACGAATCAGGTCACAGATTACGAACGTGAACATGACTGATATTCACTCTAAGTGAGACTGAACGCAGCACACATTTTCTGATAATAGGCTAGCATGGTTAGTGCTTCGAGTTCAGATGCCTCTGCAGAAGACAGTTTGTTTAAACATTTGAGTCAATATTTTGAAGAAATCTGTGTAGATTAAGATGAAGAAAAACACAATATTTTTTTCCTTTCAGTAATGTTCTTTTCTCAGCACTCCATAAGAAATTGTCTGAAAGTTGCATTTTATGCAGACATGTTTTGTTTACATTTTGTGTTAATATTGTCTGAATAAAATTGCAATATACAGTATATACCTGTACCTTATTTTTCCTTTTTTTTTTTACAGTATATACCTGTACCTTATTTTTCCTTATTTCTTTCCTTCTCAGCCTCAAAAAATGGTTTATAATATATATAATATCTGTGATTGTTCAGTGGTACAATAGATACAAGGAGGATAATAAATGAGAATAATATGAGTGTGTTGAATTGCATGGTAATTGCATTAAATCCATCCACCAAGTGAAGCAGGAGGCTGCTACAAATGAGGGGCACCCAGGGAAATGTGTGTGGAGATAGCAGCTTGCTCAAGGATACTTCAGTGGTGTCACTAACAGTACAGGGATTCAAACCCAAGACCATCTGATCTCAGGGCGAATGCCACAAGCTGCCCCATTTCCAGATGGTACCCATTAACCATTCACAATCCTGGATAATTTAGTATAATAACAGCAACCATCTCAATTAAAATAAACTCACAAATCAAATGTCAGTTGCTTTTGGTTTTATTAGGACATTTGGCTGAATTACTGCATGTCAGAGCCAGGACTGTGTGCTTAATGGAAGAGTTTCATTCCAAACTGCTTTAAACGCTTTGATAATAAATTTTAGATAAATACATCTGTTGCTTAATGAAAAAATCATTCTTTGCTTCTCTGATAAAGATGCCATCAGTTTTAATATAGTATTGATATTTCTTGTTTGTCCAGAGACCACTTCCAACTAAGTATGTTATGGAAAAAAATATAATTAATGAAAATTATGTTCAATGCAGTTTGCTGTCTAAGGGAGAGTGGAGTGACTTTTGTCAATCATACCTGTCTATGGTGAATAAAGGCTTCAGCGAGTCCTAATATATAATGCAGGCCACAATGTGAAGATAAGAATGTCCTGCATTATGCAGTCAACTGCATCTTCAAAATATATGCATATGGGGGTAACTCCAGCCATGCAATCAGAATCCAGTGATTGGTATTCTCATGTGCAGTCTGGACTGTACATTAAAACCAGCAGGCTTACTACAATAAGCTTTTTGATCTAGATACATAAAGTTCAGCTGACAGGCTCAAGTCAGAAACCCGCTCATGCACAAATGGATAAGTACATATCCAAAAGCAGATGCCCAAACCCCAAGTGCTGAAATAAATGAAGACAGACCAACTGTGCTACCAAAGCCTAATCACTTCCAGGGATTTCACACCTGAGGACAATGTTCTGGACTTGAATTCATTTAAGCTTTGGGCTGGATATTGAAATAATCACATGCAGTTCCACCAATGTACACTGAAAACACTAATGCGTTTAATGTACATGAGTTAAATGTGTACATCAAAAGCATTTATTACTAAACTTTCACCCTGACTTCTAGGGGTGGTGGCGGCTAAGTGGGTAGGAGACTGCCTCTGGACCAAGCGGTCATGTGTTCGAATCCTGCCCCTTGTAATTCGGGATTGGAAGTCTTTTTGGATAAAAGCATCCTATAACTGCTGTAAATGTAAAGTATATGTAAAATCTCCAAACGATTAGGTAATAATTTTGGGGAACATGATAGTCAGTACTAAAATAAGCTAAACAACACTAGCTAATGAAATCCCTAACAGATTAAAGGAATTCTAGATGTAATCTAAAGTTCAAAGTTATTAATAGGGGTTGTTAATAAAAAATATTAGAAATAATAGTAAGAACATCATTGTCTCTTAGATTAGGCCATGCATTGTTCTTTCAAAAACTGTTACCTTTAACATGAAAGTGCAAACTAATGATCATTTAACACATGTGCACAAAACTTGTGTGAAGCACAAATCAGTAAACAAGTCAGGCTCTCTTACCAGCTATGAATGGCTCATTCTTGAGTAATTTTTACATTTTCTGTCCAGCAATTATTGGTCTGGGTTATGTGCAGTAATGACATGCTTTTATTCTGGTTTCATTCAAATTTCATCTAGGTTATTTAACAATCATTTTTCAAAGACAGACATTGACTAAAATCAATAACTGACATGCAACTCCTAGTTGCAGAATGAAGTTGGACAAATTTTGTGTCATAGCATGTGCAAACGAACACTATACTAACCAGAGCGATACTTAACCCTCTGAGCATCCTCTGGCCATTTTTGGCCACCTCACTCACTTTTTTGTTTACCATTTTAGCTGTGTTAATG